>JANHGL010008510.1:15214-73239 GCA_024611195.1 Ceyx melanurus
AGAATGATGTTGTGAACTTGGTATGATTTCAAACATACACTTCTTTACTAATGCTGAGGATTCAAGGCACTCCGGACTACATACTGTTTTAATGCCATATGCTAATTACTTTACAGAGCACTACAAAATTACTAACTCCTAGAAGGTTACATGTCTGTTCTAAATACTACTTATGTACATACTTAAAACACCTTAAATATAAGTACATGACAGTCTTTTTATGAATCAAAGCCATAACTTAATTCCTGAGCCCAGAAAAATTGCAGTAGTTACTGAACGTTTCTATAACAAAACTATCTTTTTATTATCAAATGTTGATATTTGTACTACTGCCCCACAATTACTTCTTCATAGTTTAGTTCTTGACTTATGCATGAGGTCCAGCAGCAATATTTTCTGATCTTAAACTTTAAAAGTTAGAGATGAAATGTTTTCCAGATTAGATAGCTCATCAACAAATATCTGTAATGTATTCATCATTAATTAAATTTTAGCTAGAGCTAATGATGGACAAATTAATGATGAAATAGCCAATGAAATTAAATCTCGTCTCTTATAATGCCATATGTATTCCTTGCCTGTCTCAGCTGGGCCACATTTTTTTATTTTTTTCTGATAATAAAATTGAAAAAGGAGTAGTGATTCTCTCTACTGCTGTAAGACGGATCTGCAGATCACTAAGTCAGTGGCAAGATTCCAGCTGACTTACACACACTGTTGATGAGGCCCTCTAGCCTGTCTAGTACCAGGTATAGACATCACTGACAAACACTACTTTTCTCATTTAATGCTCTCCTCCTGAGAGCAATTTTGGGAGAAAATATCAAATGTGTAAGAGAATAATTTTAAAGTTAATTAACTTATGTGCATCTTAACTATGTGCATTGCTGTGGAATAAATATTGAAAGCCACACAAGAGATGTCACATGAATTTACCAAAGATTGAGCCAGAATAGCTCTGTATCTATTAATGAGAAGGCATCTTTTAATGACAAAGACATTTTGCTACTTTAGATCTCTTTGGCTTTCAACATCTTGTGACACAGGAATCCTTAGATTAAAGTAGAAAAGGTGTAAATCAATAAATTAATCATAAATCCAATTAGGAGCTAGTTAAAGAGAATAAATCCATGGACTGCACTAAACAGGAAGGGAATTCCTCTAGAATTAATTTTAAATTGCATCTTACATAGAATTTTTATTAGACACTATGTTAAAAATATAATAGTAAGATACGAATATAATTTGCTGATGACACAAAGTCAGGAAACTCCATCAACATGGAGATGAATGGGAACATTTCAGAGCTGAAAGAAAAAAACCAGACTGTAAGCGACACAATGGACTGGTTTGTATAATATGGAAAATCAGCTGGAAATGACAGAGACAAAAACTAATCTGGCCTTGAACAGTTGCAGGTTTGTAACAGTAAGGTTTCCACTATTCACAGTAGTGAGGTCCTTAAATAGCTTTCCAAAATAAGTATGAAGCAATCAAAGCAGATTGAGGATGGAGTTTGTTCAATTTATGAAGGGGATTATGAGAGTTCTTATTGTCTGCAGTAACAGGAAACTGGAACAGTGTTATAGAACTTCATAAAGTCTGTTATTTCAAGCTTTTTTTCTCCCTTTATTTTGCAAAATTTTATTTGCTTTTTTCCCTTGTCCTCTCCAACAACTCAGTACTTTCTTGAAAAAATGGGGAACTCCTGTGAGACAGCGAAAGATGTAGAAAAGGACTGCAGGACATAACTATTAAAACACACACAATCATTTCCCTCATTTCCTAGGCTTGCCTGATTTGAAGCACTGGAGTAGTACTCTGGGGCTGTTTCCATTGCAACACGAGGTGATTACATTTGACTTTTTCTTGGAGAATACCCAGCTAAGGCACTCTAATGGAAAGTCCTGCAATCATGATACCACTGAGACTTTTTTAGCAAGCACCATTATTACATCACTGCTCACTTAAAAGATAGTTCATCCTTTTTTTTTTTTTTTTGTAGACAGCTGTGGGGGCGAGGAGATTGAAGACACACAAACAAACCTATCTTGTTGACTGACTGGTTTTCCAAACCCAGAGAACACGTGGGTGGAGGCAGTGGGCAGTATCACTCTACCTTAGACCACCGAATATTTGAACACTTGTAGATAAGTAGCTCAAACTCTGGGAGCCATTCAGGGGAAGGGTTTGCTTTGTAAAAAAAAAAAAGAACACAAGTAAAGCAAGTGTGTAAGTGGTTCTGTTTTTTATCTTCTAGCAGAAAAGTAACTCAAACCACATATTTTGGATATATAATTTAAAAAAAAAAAAAAAGTCTTCCTAAGTATTCAAAGAATGATATATAAATGAGAACGACCTCCCTGTTTTTCAGCATTACCAGTGAAATCTGATAATCTGAGCACAAATAACAATATCATTAACTATTTCACTCACGACCAGAGTGTTTAAAGTAGAAACATTTATGATTAGCACTATTCACTATGACTGGCAACTGTGCTCTAGCAAGGAGAAGAAAGACTGGTTGGGTATCTGAGGTGATCCAGACTTTCCTGAGCTGACTCATGAGGACCATCGTGAAAGGATCCAGAAGGAACTATTTAATTGTACATCGAGCATCTGCCCAAAGTCCAGTGTATGACACCCTGTTTCACTTGCTCAAAGCTGGTTTGATGGAGGTTCACCTACAAAACACAGGTATTATGCTTGGGAAAATACCATAGCAGTTTTAAATCGCCAAGAGTTATGGAATCATAGAATCAATTGGGTTGGAAAGGTCTTTTTAAAGGTCATCTAGTCCAACTCCCAACACCGAGAAGAGAAAAACAAGAGAAAGAAACAGCACACCAAGTGAACTCAGCTGAAGAAAACAAGTGCAGCACCACGTTTGGATTGGTTCATTTTTACAGACAGTTTTGTAGATCTGAATTTTCAAGAGCAGATGTATAAATGTCTGATGCTCGGGTGTTCTGAGCAGAGCAGATGGCGTGACTACACAGGTGACTGTTTGACAGTCACAAGGATGAACAGGGTATTAAGATGCAGGACACCATCTTTGCTGAAGGAAGAAGAGAAAATGTTCAAGCAAGCCCTAAACAGGACCTGAGAGGTGGGAAGATATTAAAAACATATAACAGAAAACTCCTTCTTTCTGTATGTTTACATCCAGCCTCCTTGCAGCTGACATAAGGCCTTTCAACACTAAATAATAATAATAAAAAATCATCAACAATATATGATTTCAAGACCAGAAACTACTCCAAGAAGTGTTAGAAATGTTGGAAAAAGAAAGTAATATCAGCAGCCATTTCTTAAGCCTGACCAGAAAATTTTAAACATTGAGATGTGATGCTGTATTCAAATATTCTCAGGATACTTTTCAATCTTCATGTCTGAATTAGTTTCTTTATTTGGACATACTTCTAAATACAACATGAGGACAATTCTAACAGTGATTATCTAATTCATCTTGAGAAATAAAGTAGAATCAGAGTGTTTTCTAGTTTTAGGGTGTGGACTGGCCTGAGAGCTGGTTTTGTCTGTCTGGAGTTTTGACTAAAACTGGATAACAAAGTGAATTCTGCTTGGAAATCCAGTATTGCCAGGTGTTCTACATCTGGAAATATTTCAAGAAAAATATCCGGAATTTCATCTTCAAGGGAAACAATGCACTGGAAGCTGCACTAAATTGTCCAAAATCACATAGCCTCTCAGAGTAAAACCAGGAAGAGAATCCAGTTCTGCTAAGCATATTTGGCTTACTGAAATTTGACTGTCATTACATGCATTTTGCATGCATTCTTACAGATCAGTCAGTCACCCAGTCAGCCAAAAGTCTTCCTGGAGAGAAAAAACAAACCAAACAATGACTGAAGCCAGAAGAAATGTAGAGTTTCACTCAAAATCATCTCAGCCAATAACAGATATAAGTAACTCTGTGTTTAAAATGTATCAGTAGCTAAAGATCTTATTTGTTGCTTTAAGATCAAGATATTTCTTTTTTTTTTCTAAGTATAAACATTAGTAATTTGTCCCTAGTTAATATTAGTTTTATTTTTATTTAGACTGCAACATGTATGGTATCATACATAGTAAATACCTTTTGCTGCTGTCCTTCTGTCCTTGCCTGTACAGCTGTCTGTGTAATGCAAGAGAGTTCCTAAGGCAGAGACCAGTCTGACAGACTGTGGATGATCTTGCAAGAAGCAGTGTAGGGTTCAACAATAATCTTTAAAGAGTTTCCTGTACCCATAGAGGCTGTATTTTTAAAGCTGTCTAAAGATACTATATGCCCAATTGTAATTACTGGAATTTCTACTTTAACATTCGATGCTTTTGTACATTTCAGGTGGATTATTTGCTTTTCAGTGTGATAATGTTAAATTACTCACTCCTATTGTGTCATGAGCAGATTTCCTAGTTCTCATCATGATGTTTACAAAACTTTGCAAGCGACTTCCATGAGACATCTCTGCAGCATGTTTTAGTATCCTACATGAAAAAGGCCATGGAAGAGGCCATGTGGTAGGTGATTCAAATGTAAGGGTTACTGTTCCACTCAGCCCTTATTTCATTAAATTTGTGTTTCAAAAGCCCTTGGGGGGGCTAGGAAGCAGGGCAGAAACAGTTTTTTGCCCTTGGGCTTTTATCCCAAACCCAAAATTTACCCCTTTTCAGGGAACGGGCAAAAAGGCACCTTCCCCCCCCCCCCCCCCAATATATAACAATTCATGAGGTATTTTATTCTACTTGCAATGAAATAGCTAGCCTCATTCTGTCCTACAGGGAGACCCAGACTATCAAATTTATTGTACTCTTTTTTTTTTTTTAATTTGTCCTTGATAGCAATTGCTTCGTTTCCATTTAAGGGAATCTGACCTACAAAAGTAGTTTCAGAATTTAAATATTTGCTGTGGAATTTAGAGTTAGTGGAGAATATTTGATTCCCATTGACACTGAAGAGCATCTCAGAGTTACTGAAGACCAGAAATCCCTCAGTATTTTTTACAGGAATCTGTCTATATTAAATCGCATTGGAAAGTCAGAAAAACATCACACTTTGTGCACTTAAGTACCTTTGGAAATCTCACCTTTAACCCTGATTTAGCAGATGGTGAGGGAACAAAAATCTGCTATGTAAATGCAATTTTTTTCTAAAGCTTAAAAAGAAATGGTCAAGTGTACTGTGCTATAGTTACATTTAGTATAGATGAGACCTAAATTTTAGATTTCCTTTAGGAATTGATGATCATAAGGTTTGAAACAAAATGATTTTAAATAAAACCAAACCCTAGTACTTTGGACTTCTAGCAACTACTGTCTGTGCCACTGCGTTTTAATGTTGAATGCCACAGAGAGAAAAATTCTGGGTCAAAAACAGGCCTTCAAAACTAAGGCAAGATACTACCTCTGGTAGAAAACACCACCCTGTTCAGATCCCACAGCTGAACAGGTCACATGTGCACTGCCTACTGCATTTTAGTCAAAGACCTACTTTTTACAATGTATTAGCTGGTGTAGTTGGACAGAATGCCTTAGTGGCTGCTCCCCTGGAGCGGCTCCTCAGTAACGTGCAGCGAGAACAGGAACCTCTGGCTAGAGACAGGGACAAGCAGCTGAGGCAGAAGGGAGGGGGAGAGCAACCTCTCCAGCCAGCGCTGGACATGAACTAACAGCTGAAGCTCTTAGTAATTTGCCAGCAAGTTAGCTGGGGACAGAAGTAAGACATATTCTGCTTATACTAGAAAATAAGTGACTGTCAGTGCTCTTCTGCACACAGCCATCTCTCAGTTGTGAATTTAGGCAGAAATATGGAGTTCAGTCGCAGCTCCAAATGAAACCTTTAGAAACTGGTTTATTTATTCATTTTCTTTTCTTTTCTAGATCATAGAAACACTGGTGTTTGAAAATCAGAGCCTTTCTTTTTCCTTGGGCTCTCTCCTTCCAGCGTCACAGCCATGACCTGATTTTCAGAGGAACAGCACTCCAAGTCCACAGGAGGTACTCAGCATGTCTGAAAATCAAGCCATAAATAGACGTGAATCTCTTTCTTTTTTCCTCAAGGAACTGAACTGCCAAGTCTCAGCAAACAGCCAAAGAAACTCAGCTTGTTCACAAATGCTAATTTAAAGCTGCATGAGTGTTTGCATAGGCTGGATTGGACTGAGTAAGTCTGAGCCACAATAAAAGGGAAATTTATTTTTCTAACAGAATCTAAATTCTTGGAGGTTTGGGAGGGAAAAAAGGCTGCCGTTTGGGAGACCCGCATCTGCGGGATCTGTGAGTCAGCCTGGGGGGGAAGTGAAGAGGAAATCCCCCCCCACTTAATGAAATGCTGTTGTGGGATAATCACTGCCAAAGAAACTCATCAGTTCAGACTTTGAGCATCTTTGTCTTTTAAAGAGTCTGAATCAAGCAAGAGGAACACGCATTTCCTGTGGCAAGGGCTTTTTTCCCCATATTAAGATCAGGGCTGTTACTCTCCTGTAGGAAATAGTATCATTTTTATTGAGGAGAGCAGGGGGGTGATCTGGGTTTTATTATGTCTCCTTTCTCATTTAGGAAATTGAGTTTCTGTTTGTTTTGAAGATCTTGAGAACAAGGAACCATTTCCTAGCACAAAAGAAACTAATAGTCACACTGTCATGTTCTTCTTATGTCTCTTTTTAAATCTTTGTTTTCTCACATCAAAACACTGGTATGTGCAAAGCAGCTATGGAAAAACTGTGACGGATTGGAGAAAATTCCTGTCTATTATCCTCACCAAATGTATAGGAAGAAGAAAGTGAAGTCCTTTGTACTCAGGGTAAAGGACCTTCAGGATTCTTCCAAAGAGAAGGCAACTTTCCCTTAGCAAATGATTTGTAAATTGTCCCAGATATTACACGAACCATTACCTGGCTAATTTTAACAATTTCTCTCCTGCATATAAATCAGTTTAGCTCCACTAACCACAACAGGCTAAGGCAAAATAAAGGGATGAATTCCCCAGGGCAAGAGGGAGTGGAGCACCCAGGAGGATTAATCGAATCTAGACCAGGAGTCCCTTAGGGAGGAAGCTTCTGGGCAGTGATAGCGAAAGCATGTCCAGGCACTGCAGATAGCTGGACCAACAAATATCTATTCTTGCCTCTGCTTGAGAGATACTGGCAACAAATCTGCTTTTTTTTCCAAGGTAAGTAGATTCAACTTTTCCTACTGTACCCCGTTATTTCAGCTTAGCTATGGAGAAAGGCTAGATTGGTGACATTTCAGCTTGCTAACCAAGATGTTAAGATCTGGTCAGGTAAAAGTGATTCTAGGGGATGATTCACCCGAGTGAGCTTTATAAAGGACACCTCTTTCACCTGATTTGAAAAACAGCAGGGAAATCATGGGTTCTTTCCAAAAAAGGGAAATGAAGATTCTAAACCCACAGACCACATGGAGATGCTACTGCTCTTACAATGACAAATAAACCAAAACAACAGATCTTACTTAATTGCTTGTTTAGCTGTTTCTTGTAGCCAAGGGCACTCTGAATGACAGTGCCAAAGGAATCCTGGTTACAAGGGATGAAGATTAAGTCTGAGTTATTTCTGATTAAGAGAAGTCACCAATTTATCTGACAACATCTGTACTTCTGTAAAAAGAAAATAAGATACATGATACTTAATTATTAGGATTTTTCATATGAAAAAAAAAAGGTATTATTGTTACAGTTCTATTGCTGTAGCACTTAGTGACACAAGCTGTGAACCAAGATCTTGCTGCACTGTGTGCTGTGGAAATAGAACAAAACAGTCTGTCATTCAGTGAAGACTGTCCTTGAAATTAAAGTCACAAAGATGTTTCAATTCTTTTAATTAGTATAGTGAAGGGATTTTCTATTGATTTTGTTGGAAATCTTCCAGTGTCTAATAAAGCATGCCAATGAGTGACTTCTTAGCCATTTTCTTTTTTTAAAGGTTTTTAAAGTAGGTTAATAGCAAGAGGAGGTCCAAGGAAAACACTGGAAGATACTGCAGATAGTTACCTGGAAAACAGGGATGAAGAAAAGTAGAGGCATTCAGTATTTTGTTTCGTTGGGGTTTTTTTTTTGCCTCGGTCAATACTACTACAGAATGACCTTGGGCTGTCCTGTTCTGATTTGGAGGAACACGAGTGTGGGAACAGTGACTGTTCATTTGTGGACACTGAAACTGCAAGGGATCAGCTGTAGCAGCTGAATGTTCACTAAGTTCATGCAACCTGAAGGGATTAATCCCAGGGTACTGTAGGAACAAGAGGATGTTATGGGAAGACTCCTCTCAATCACCTGCCAGAAGTTTTGGGAGTCCAGGGAGGGCCCTGTTGACTGGAAGTCAGCAAACATTACTCCAGTTTACAAGCAGGGCATGGGGAAAGACCCAGGAAGCTACAGACCTGCTAGTCTAACCCTAATACATGGAAAAAAATATGGAGAAGTTTACACTGGATACTGTTAAAAAACCTTTAAAGAACAACACAATCTTCATGCACAGTCAACATGGGTTCACAAAGGCAAAGTCTTGTTTAACTAATTTAATATCCTTCCAAAATGAAGTCATCCATTTAGTGGATGAAAAAATTTGGTGGACGTACTTTTTCTTGATTTTAGTAAGGCTTTTCACACTTTCCCTCACAGCACCCTTCTGGACAAGTTGTCCAACTGTGAAACAAGTTCACAGAGCAAGTAAGTCCCATCCTTACACTCCTGAAAGGGTTGGCAATGGGGACACGTGCCTTGCATCTTGCTGTTGGTAACTGAGCAGCTCCCCATCTACACTTCTAAGTGTTCAGCCCCATCTTCCATAGGCAACTGTGTCTCTCCATAGGCTGTCTAAAGAACAGAGGCATCTGTTTGAGGTGCTCTGGATGATCATTGTGGGATTAACCATCTGTGCTTTAGTGATGTGATTCTTGACTTAAAAAAAGGGGAGTGGAGATGGTGATCAAGGTCCTTTTGGAAAGTGTTTCAGCACAGACTGTGCTTTGTACAGTACAGGGCTACAAAAACACACCTTACTACACAGCTGTACTATCTATCATGGAATAACATTCAGTGGAACTGCACATCCTTAGGATAAGATTGAAGTCCAAAATGTCTTTAGTAAGATAGTTATATAGGAATTTAGTTAAGGTTGATTTTGGGCTGGGTTTTTTTTTTGTCTTTTTTTTTTTTTTTTTTTTTTTAATCCTTGTGTGTATTCTGTCAGGAAAGAAAAAGGATGATTAAATGAAAAATATCTCCATTGTGTTCCATATATAACCTGAACTAAGAATGAATACAGGAAAAATAAAACCAGACACTATTATCCCACTGATTCAAAGGCGAATAGTAAACTAAACAAATTATGATTTTGACCTCTGCTTTAAACTTCAAAAATTCTCTTTTTCTCATTTAATTGGATTTAAGCCATCAGTATGTCTTAGGCTATATATCTGCAGTGTTGACAACTGTGATGACTCTGAGGACCAGTATACACTGGTGATCTGTATCCAAGGGCTGCAGCATAGCCCTTTGGAATAAAAGTAAACAATTGAAGATTGAAAAGTGAGCACTGACCCCTCCAAAGGGGAGAAAACTGCAGACCACACCACCTAATCCAATATTCCAGTGAATGGAAGAGCAGATGGAAACACTCAACCAACAATGTTCAATTTTTCAATTATGAGGTATTTTAAGTGTGGCCTAATTAGCAATGAGATGCAGCTTTAGCAACTCAGAAGATCAATTGTGTTAATAAGTTAGGGAAGAAATAAGAATATCTCTCATGTTGAAGGGACACTGATAGGTCTTTGTAATTATCTCTTGTCTTCCTACAGAGAACAGATGCAGATATGATGCTACAGAAGCAAACTGTGATGACAAAGAGTGATGATGGTTGGAGAAAGAACATAGAGAAACTATTTAGACAAAAATGCAATTCTAACCAGGAATTTCTTGTACAGAGGAATCTTGGGTCCAAAGAAGCCTTTGTACAGTCACTGTAAGAGAACATGATAATGAATACATTCAGATGAAAAGTAGAAGACTTTTTTTTAATAGTACAGGTGCTGAACTAATGGTGCAATGTCATGAGGAAGCAGTGATTTCTTCTAAACAAAGCTTTAAATAAAAATGAACTTCCTTTCTGGAAGACTTGCTTTTATCAAGAAAGATGTAAAGGAAATTAAATGCTGCAAGGAAATCAGATTACTAGATCTAAGGTCTCATCTTCTGATAGACTTGTAAGAAGACAGTGGCCAGATTTTCAATAATGTTTAGTGGGGAAAGTTTTATTGTTTGTGTTATTTGGTTTAGAACTAGATTATCAGTTAGAGATTCAACACAAAAAACCAGACAAAGATAACTTCCCTAGGTGTGAACCTCTTTAATACCCACTTTTCTAAGCTTTCTCGCAAAGACAGTATATGGTTTGATCTCATGTGAGGCCTTGTAGGAATTTTGTGTAGTAGACAATTTATTTGCTAGAATTAATGCAGGACAGCCCCACTGTGGCTTTAGTGTAATATATGGGAAGCCAAGAACATACGTACAGCTTGAAAAATCCTAAATGAGATTTTCATGGGGTTATCATCATCACACGTGTATAGCAGATGTACAGTTTGCTCTTGATATCTGTGTTTGAATTTGTAACAGCACCATGCAAACTTTTCTTGTACAAATAGGACTAAACATCACAGAAAAAAAGGCCTAAGAATGGCTCAGATCTTGATGCTTTTCGTTACCTAGTAAGTCTTGGTTTCACTTGCATTTTTAGAATGTTTTTCAGTCCTTTTGACACCAAACCTCAAACCAAGAGACCAGTGTACTAATCTGCTGGGGTTTATGTGCTTTTCATTTGCAAATGTCACCAGTCATTTCTTTAAAAGTCCTGAAAACTGCTGCAAGTCACCAGGATCAACACTGACCTGTACTGAGGTAACATGTACATAGCAAATGCTAATACACATAAACACTTCAAATAAAGGATGCTAGAAATCCTTGAACTAACAGGGATTTGTAGGAACTTTATTATTATTTTAATAGTATTGTTGAAATGAATAAAGAAAAAAATAAAGACAAGTCCTCATTTACTTTTTTTGGAGAAGAGGATACATTAAGGTTTAAACTTACATCAATAGTGGTTAAAAAAACCCTATAGTTCATAGTAATCTGCATAGATATTCTTGCAATTCTAATCTTTAAATCACTGTTCTCCTTGTAGCCACTAAAAATCCTGCAAAGGAAGAGCTCTGAGCCCCTGTTAACTCCAGCCTTTCCTCTAATCCAATAAATCATTTCCATGTCCAGCTTTGACACGGCGTGAACTGAAAATACATTGTTTATATTGCTCAAAATTGCCCCCAATCCTTTCTTTATAACCTTCCTTTGCCATAACTATGGTTCTGGGTGCTGTGCAGCTCATATCAGAAAATTGCATAATTATTCACTTGACCTAGAAGCTGGAAGGTTGCAGAGACAAAGAATATTTACCCTCTACTCACTTTCTTCACTAGTTATCCTTGCATGGACACTGATAGCAGGGGGCTAGATGGGCAGTTGATATGACATAGAGCAGACATTTTCTTAGTAAACTCAAGAGCTGAACTACATGCAATCCTGCAAAGAGCTGTAAACCAAATAATTTCACATGTGACAGGAGAGCAGTGTGAGTTGCAAGGTTTTGAGTGTGCCAGGGTCATTCTTTGTAAAGGTATGTGACCAGAATAAGTCACACAGATGGAAAGAATGCAAAACACAGTGATTAAGAAACTCTTGTGGTCATGAAAGACCACCATTGTATTTGCGCATGACCTACAAGCTTCAGAGGCCATGTGTGAAACAGAACACGCAAGATGTGACTTTAAAGAGCAGCACATAGAGATTTGGCAGCGCCCGCTGCACGCTGGAGTATGTGACCTCGCGCTGATAATACCATTTTTCAAAGAAAGCAGGAAATGGAGGCTTACTGCAGGAGAAAAAAAATAAAAGAAAAAGTTGAGTCTTACTTGAAAGCACTCTCTATATATAGCATTCCAGAAAACCTTAACCAAACTGCTTACTTTAATCATATTTGTTGCTAATTTAATTATAATGTAGGGTCTTCTTGAAAGAAAAAGAATCATGGAAATAAATGCAGGGCTGGAAGACAACGTATCTGTGCTCTCATTCCAACACTTAATGTAAGACTAGCTGTATGATGATGCTGAGGAAGTAATTTAAGAACCTCTACTTCCCTGTCTGTAAAGTTGGGATAAAAATATTTTCCTTCTCTAATCACAGTGGTGCTTGGAGGCTTCAGGATATTTTTGGAAAAATTTTACTATTAGAAGCAGGATTTCATGGGAAGAAATTGTTCATGGGTGGAGCAGAAGTATCAAGAAAATTAAACATGTGGCTGGTTACATCTGTGGTGGGAGCCAGGAAGCATGGAAAAGAGGTCCTGCACTTCAGTGATGGTGAGAACGAGGACGTGCTGCTGAACAGGAACAGCAAAACAGGTGAGAACTGCAAACCCTCCTCCACCCCAACATGAACTGGTCTTACACTGTCCAACCTGGGAACACAAGGTACTAAAAGACACCTATGGTGTCACCCTATTCAAACTGAAGTTAACAATGATATGACATCTTATTGCTGTTTCTTCCAGGAGACTTAGGTATGAAGAGAACTACCTTACATCTATATAGAAGCTTAGCTCTGAATTAAGCCAATCTCACTGGACTTGAGATATGGGCCCCTCACCACAAGAAAGACACAGGCACTAGATTGTGTCCAAGAAAGGGCAACAAAGCTGGTGAAGGGCCTGGAGCACATGTCTTGTGAGGAGCAGCTGAGAGAGCTGGGGTTGTCTAGCTTGGAGAAAAGGAGGCTGAGGGGAAATCTTACTGCCCTCTACAACTACCTGAAAGGAAAGTGTGGAGAGTTGGTTGTTGGCCTGTTCTCCCAAGTAATAAGCGATAGAACAAGTGGAAATGGTTTTTAGTTGCACCAAGAGAGGTTTAGGTTGAATATGAAGAAGAATTTATTTATTGAATGGCTTCTCAAGCACTGGAACAGCTTGCCCAGGGCAGTGGTTGAGTCTCCATCCCTGCAGGTATTTAAGAGGCAGGTAGACAAAGTGCTGAGGGGTATGGTTTAGTCAAGGCCTTCTCAGTGTTAGGTTAATGACTGGACTAGATGTTCTTAAAGGTCTTTCCCAGTCTGGGAAATTCTGTGACTTGGAGGGAACTGTACTTATTTATACTGAGAATCTTTGGCTCTCATTATAGCCTTCTTTTCTTTTTCCACTTTAGTACTGCCAGTAAAAATCAAAACCAAACAAAACTCTGCTAAAATGGGTCACAAGTCTTTGTGCAGAGCCATGAAGTTGGCCCTTGGCAGTATGTTCCCATTGTGTCCAATTCCACCACAGCATTCTGCTCTCTGCTGCACTCACTCTACAGCCTCCATTGACACAGTGATCTCTGTCCTGGAGGACACAGCAAGTAGCTGTTTTGAGTCCTCATCCCCCCAGTTCCTATATTATTGAGACACACTGCTGTGTACCTGAAGATGAGAGAGATGTCAACACATACTTTGAAGCGGTTGAATTTGGTTAATTTTGGCTTAGCACCTAAACCAAAGATGAATTGATCTTGCAGGCTAGAGCTGGGAGGCAGCCTGTTTTGCCATCTATCTACTCTCAGGAGCTGTGGGAATGGAGCACTGCTGCAGACACACTCATACAGGTTGCTGGTACAGTGATCCTTTGGCTACTTATGCAGGGATGTTGGAACATGTCACTGACTTCTGTAAACATGTTGCTCAGCCTTTACCAGCCATAATACTGCTGAATATCAGGAGTTGATGCAGGTGGTCGTATAAAGAGTTATGCTAAGAACAGAAGTTTGTGGTATACAAGAGCAGCACAAAGGGTGGAGCCCTGGTTTCACCTGTGGATGCTAATAAATCATAGCACAGATTAAGACTGCCTTTTTTACTCCTTTCCATTGCACAATACTGACCACTAGAGTTTGCTGTATTAACGTTGGAGTGAACAAATCCAAAAGCTCTGAACCAGCACTACAAAACAATTTCCAAAGAAAGCGTAAATTCCCTGACCACAAACTGTAGAAATGACAATGCCCTTCTCCAGCTGTTGAGATGAACTCAACTTGAAACATAGAAGAAGCTACAGGAAGTGTATGATTAAGTAATTGGAACTATTTTCCCTCCATTGGTACAGTGCCAATATTTCAGCAATGTGCTAAGGGGCACTTGCTATTTTCAGATTAAGTGAAAAATCAAGGTCCTGACTGCTCATTTTAGCTAATTAAAGATCCCTTGGCATTTATTTGCAGAAGGAGGGATATTAGCTTTGATGAGCTGGAAAAACTCCAGCTAAGAAAAGCAAATGCTGCAGACCAGGTTCTCCCTGAAGTTCTGAAAAGTGAGTGCCCCTTTCTTCTTCTACCCCCAATGGAGCAATAATGAAGTGTGCTGTAAAAAGGAGTCACTTTTCACCTAGAAGATGGTGACAAATGCACCCACATCTCTCTCTGAGTAGTGTGTAAGCACTATGGTATGCACTAAGATGGAAAATTAAACATGATGGTAAAAATTAATTTAGGTTTTTGGATCCCATGTGGACACTGATTTTGGTGAGTGGATTGATTTCTGGATGAATCTCCAATGTAATTTCAATCTCCTCATATTTAAGACTTCTTAATGAGATTCATCTATTCCTTCTGACTGGTACTGGACAGTTTATTCTTATCTCCACTCATGCCCTATGTTCAGCTGGATCCATTCCCAGTGATGACATCAGCAAAGGGAACACTGACAGAAAAGAAAATCTCTTCTGATTTTCCATGACTACTACAACCACAAACTCAGGGAGCAAGACACATGGAAGAACAATTCTATGTAAGGCTTGCTCCAGTTTACATCTCTGGAAATGAGTGTCCTCATTCACTGTTGGGATGGGGAACATTATGTCAAGATGGGGAATGGATTCCTCTGATTTTTAACAATTTCTCAGCTTGAGGAAAGTGATTCTTTTCAGACACACTATTTAGCCACATGTTTACCAAGACAGCAGAAAACTTACCAAGCTCATCCTTTACCAAATTTCAGTTCCCTGCTTCAAAGTCTGTAAGGGTCAAAGCCTCTCATAAAAATGGCTTCTCAGCAAAATACTTCTAGGATGAGGACAAAAGCATTACTCCCTTCCTTATAGCCTCCAAAGCGCTTCTGTGTCACAGTTTCAAAGAATCCAAAAGGAAGAAAAACAAACCAACCACAAAGAAACTGGAACAAAATAAGCATTTTCACTCCAAGTAACTACACTTTAGCAAAGTGATAAGCAAGTGAAAAGGGGGTCACATAAGCACATAAAGCCTATTTAGCTTCTATTGGTTACTTGAAATAGTAATACTATTTACCAGGCTGATGATACAGGAAAAAAAATGGACCCTCTGATGGCAGTCACATACATTCATACTGTCCTTCTTTTAACATCCTTTGCATCTGTTTTTACTATTCATTACTTGTGTCCCTACTGAAGTCAGCCCGATTCACTCATGGCGAGGTAAACAAAGCTTAATGGGACTACTTGCAGTGAATAGGTTACAAGATGGCATTTAGTGTACCACAGTCAGGAGTAAAATTCCAAATGCTCATATGTTCAGTTTCCAAGCCTGAGATCTCAAGTCAAAGGTCTCCCACACACTCTTGATTTTCATAGAAAATCAGCTTAAGTGCCTAATTATTTTTGGAAAAGAGCCTAAGACATCTAGCAATAGCATTTTGAAATTGTGACTTTCTGTGTAGTTATCCGTGCAGATCCCTGCACTCAGAGTATTCATAAGCAATAAAATGACAGGCATTGTTTTTCCCAAACTGAGCCCCAACTCAACAGATGCAGTTATAAAGAAATTAGTAGAACTAGAAACAAACACTTTAGGAATTGCCAAATAAGCTAAAAATAAGAACACATGACATGCTTCAGAAGTAAAATATTCTGCCTCAAAACTTGAACAATAGTGATCAGAGGCAGCCTGAGAATTTGAGGGCAAGCCAGAAAAACAACAGTTTTTCAGCACTCACAGTGCAACATATCCAACTGCTCTCTACTTTGGTCCTTTTGAAATACAGAGGGCTGGGTGAAGAGCCACAGGGAGGATTAACTAGGTTGTATTTGGGGAAAAGTGAGGAAATGAGGAAAAGCATTTCTTAAAGCAGTTGGAGTGACTTGAAGGATGCAGGAGGATGCTCTGTTATTTCTCCTGGTTCTCCTGAGGCAGCACAGGCCCAGCTGCTCAGTTCTTTTCAATGGGTGTAATGAGTTTGCACCACTCTACGACTTTGTTTGTGCTTTGCCCAAACACTTGGAGTTGTTTTGAGTTTATAGCTCCTTGACTTACAATCCCCACATGAAAGTATAGTTCTGTAACACTAGATATCCTATCCCTTCTGAATTATAAAGGTGCAGAGCAAAGTGTATTAACTTTTTTAGTACTTTTTACCCAGTAAGCAAACATTAGGTGTACCCTTTAGAGGAACAGTCTTTCTGGCCAAATTTTTGACATCCCTGAGTGCTTCCCAAGTTCTAAAGCATTTGACATTTTTGCACAGCTTTAAGCAAAAGACCAAATTAGACAATGCTCAGCTTTAAAACTGAGGCCACAGCCTCCCCCAGCTGACAACTGTTGCTGTTCCCAATAACGAAACAGAGTGTTTGCAGATTTCTTTCTTTGGTCTAACCCTTCTGCAGAAGTGATATACTCTTTTGGGACCAGTGATCTTTCTGTTCTTCTCCAGCTCTCAACCCAAGAACAGCACTTTAGTAATTTCCTCATAAAAGTTATTGGACTAATGAGCAATTTCTGTCTATTGGTGTCAAAGCATAACCCTTTAAAGGAGAGTTTCATTTCAATTTGAGATTGAAACCTCCTCTTTTCAATAAGATCCCCTAAGCAGTACTGTAATGCATCTAAAATTGCTTCTGCACATCTTTTAGTGTTGCAAGTTTCACCTAACATGAAACCCTTCAACAGAAGAGACTTTTCAGGCTACTCACACAGTTCCTGGGACATTCTTGTAACCATAGGCACAAGCAGGGAGGTAGCTCAGAGAGGTACCTCACTGTGGCCAGAGGTATGCACAGCTGTCATCCATCATGATGCCAAATTGTGTAACCAGGAGAGGCTGAAAGTTCTAGTGCTTAAGTTGAGAGTGAAAAGCTTAAATTAGAATTTTTTTTTCCAGCTGTTTTCTTACATTGGTTTGAAATAAATGGTACACAGGCCTCAACTACAACTTCAGATAAAGGTTTGCTTTCCAGAGGCAGCGCACAGATCTCAAGAAATGACCACTAAGAGCAATTTCTAAGAAGAAAAATAGCCTAGTTATGAGCACAGTTCTTCATGTATTCCCCTGTAAGCATGGCAACCTCTCTCAGCAGTGTCACACCATTTTTGTGGACATTACATGAACAGTCCTTAATGACTAAGACCAACTAGTGAATGACAGGCTTAGACTACAACTTTTTATGGGTAAGCAGCAGTAACAGTATTTCCAAAAGCTCTTGCCTATCCCAAGCCTAGCAGGGGTGAAGGCCCAGAGGGGGTTAGACAGCCAGCAGCCCATACCAGTTACACTAAAGCTACATAAATGGGTGCAGAGAGCTGTCCTGTTGCATACTCTGAGCACAGGACCTGTGCAGCTGGTGTAAACCTCACAACACCTGGGCTTAGGTTATACCTCATGCATTTGCAGCATGGAGTCACAGCCTGTGCCTGGGGACTTCCCAGGATGGAGGAGGATGAGGGTGCTGCTTTGGCACTGTCATGGGCTCACATTTGCCTGTAGGGAGAGGAGGCAGTACAATTGCAGCAAAGCAATGCAACTCCTTCGCTCAGCCATGACCTAAAGCACTATGTGTTTTCCTTGGCATGTGATGGATTATGATGCTTTACAGTGGGCAAGAGATAAAGAAAATTGAGGGGTGTGGATCTCACAGACTTAAATGTGCTATAAATTGACCTAAGTATAAAGGGCAGTGGGAGGATTGCACCAACCTACAAAAATAAACATTATCTTTTCCTATCTATCATCACACAATGAACCTTCCACTCTTCTGCCACTCACAGAAGTTGTAGCCATCTGCCTACAGACTGCACAACTTATCTATGACTATATTATACTCACCTACACATCAAACACCTCCTGCAGGAGCACAAATGTTGCATTTAAGGAATAATGTAGGACATTATCTATGGATTAATCTTTGCTAATTTTCTGGCTCTTATAATCACTTTGGATTGTTTCAAATATTTATTTTAAAATGCTGGTGATTGCTTCCATTCTGTCACATTAGAAGACAAAGATCACAGCAAACTCAGAAACAGTATTCCTAATCCTGCCCTGCTTGGTGAAGGAGATACATGTGTACTGTCCTGTATGTAAATGTGCATGTGTGCATCTACATCTACATACAAGTAGGTGCTTAAAAATGCTATTCTGGCAAATAGACACATAAAACAATTTCCACTTCTTTGTGGGAGATTTGACAAATACTGTTCAATGATTATCCTCGAGTTTGGGGAGATGATATTCCCAATTGTTTGGGTTTTTTTCTGGAAAACACCATTTTCCTTTTTATAAGCTTCTTGGTGACTGTGGACAAGCAGATACATTATCTAGACTGGTAAATTGCATGGTTGGGTGCAGTTGGTAGAGAGCTGCTTTCATTCTTAAAGTTCCAAAGTATATCATTAAGTGTTCGCAGGGATCACACCCAGCTCATCACTGAAATACAGTTGCTGCTGCAGTGGAATTTAGCAGCTGCCTAATGGTTCATAGCTCACTCTTGTTCCCAATTAGACCAGTAGCAATCTTTCTGCTGCTTTCAATGAGAAGGTTCTTGTGTGCTAAGCCAGGCATGTGCTTAAGCACCTTGTTAAATCAGAGTCTAAAGGCTTGAACTTTCTCATATAACATTCATATTGACTTCACTGGATGCAGATTTGAGCCTTCGGGGAGGAAGTAAGTAGGAAGATCAATAGAAAACACAGGGTGAATTTTAGGTAGATGGAAAATACGGTGAAAGTGGAGTACACACAGATAGTAAAGCAGATGATCCTGGTTTTCTCTGTCTGCTCTAGCTAGGCGTGTTAGACACAAGAAAGGGCCCAGTTTTATTCTTAAAGCAGTTACCAATTCCACAGAGGGGAATGATTAGAGTAGAAAGGTAAGTAAAGAATCACTGTTAAACCCAAGCTAGTAAGAGTACCTTGAAACTCCCTCTAAACTAATGGAAACTGTATAGTACGTATTTCAAACTAAATTAATTCCTTGGGGTGGACTTGAAAATGTTTCTGTCTTCAGCAAAACAGGCAAGAAATTGCAGAAAGTAATAATTAATCTAGTACATAAACTTTATTCCTAATTTCCACATCCATACCAGTAAGAAACATTTATTTCCTAATAGCCTAATTCTGAAGGTCTAACACAAGAACACCACCCAGTTCCTTCAGCACCAGGCATGACCACAAAGGGATTGTCTCAGTTACCTTTCTGATCAGGTTTTATATATATTTTCACCATCCAATCTTTCTCTGTTTCTCAGCTGCAGGCTGCAGTTCCTTCTTGCTTGCTTACTGACAGAGATAGGATTGCAAAGTAGCCATTTGTTTCAGCGTAATGGAGGCCTTTGCTAATTAACAAGAAACCTGCCATGGGAAAACCCACAGCTATTTGTAATTTCCTGCACTGTCTCTCCCCCACACCATGCTTTTTTCAAATTTCTTTTTAAATTTTTTTTTAATGAATGAATGAACTAAGAAGACAAACTGCAGAATCTCCACCAATACAGCAGTCAGTTCAATGAACAAGAGATGAGTTTTAAAATACAGATTTTTTTTTTCCTTTATAAAAGCAGAAATTTTTGTAATCTCACACACAGTAACATTACAAGTTCCTGTCAACTGTGAATGAACAGATTATTTTCAAAACTGTTTGATTACTCATCTTTCTCAAAACCTTTTTCCACTGTGAATATCTTAAACTAATAATTGCATGATTAATTGATGTAAAATGAAGATGTTACAGTGTAAACTAGTGATTCATACAAACTAATGGAAAATTTACTTAAGCTACTCACCACCAGAATATGCCTCGTTATAAACTGTCTAGTTAGAGATTGGCATTCATTATATTTTGTACAGCATCTAGAAGAGGACTGAAACTGGGAACAAACCTTTATATGCAGCTTAAAATATCAAAGTTTAATCAGAATTGATGGGAAACACTTGCACATCTTTAATTTATGACCACATCAATATGAAAGTGAAACACAAAGCAATTGCTTATGTTTGGAAGTTTACGGCCCTTTAAATGAGAGAAGCTGCTTAAGAAACATGTTGAATGGATTAAGACACCATTTTTTGCTGGTTTGGGAAATTTCTAAAGGACAATTTATATAATTATCAGCTCTTGAAGCTGGAAAATCGGGTAACATCTGCTGCAATATGACATTGTCTCATTAAACTTGCCCCATCCCTGGAAGTGTTCAAAGTCAGGCTGCAGGGGACTTTGAGCAAACTGGTTTACTGGAAGGTGCAAGTGTCCCTGTCCGTGGCAAGGTGGATGGATCTGGATGATCTTTAAGGACCCTTCCAACCCTAACCATTTAATGATTCAATTATATGATTCTATGAAATAGGCATCAGGGGGGTCTGTATTTTCAGCTGCATTGCTCTCTAACTGCTTTGCAAAGACTTTCTATATAACTTTCCAAAGTATTGCTTTTATACTTTTCCATGTGAAAGGGGTATCATTGGGAAATGACAGAGACTACACTTATGAGAAGGACATCCTAAGTCAGACCAGCTCAGTGATGAAAGAGCTTCCAACTGCTTGGTACAAACTCTCTGAACATCACCAGTACCTGTGACTATTTTAGAACAGAATGCAAAGAGTAATTTAAGAAAATGCTTTTAAAATTTAAAGACCAACAGGAATCTGTAGGGTGTGCTCTCTTTTTCTTTTATCTATATATTTATTCTGGGCACTTTGATTACTTTGAATCATCATTTGCCATAACAAGCCCAATGGCAGATTTTCAGAAGTACTCCTCTGGGGACATCCCCAGTCTCTCTCTTACTCTTTCCCTGCCCAGCTACAATGCATGGTCAGGTGGAACAAGAACAAAAAATTAAGAAATGCATAGACTTGCATCACAGAATTTTTGAAATCATCTGAAATTTGGGGGAGAAAGAAAATACAACACCTAAAAAAAAGGGTGTCCTATAATTTCTTGCAAACACTTTTATTTTTGTTTTTCTACAAACTTCTGAATCCTGAAGTTTCGCATGCATCTTAAAAATGGAGGAAGGTAATCTAAAATCACAGGTTGATATGTAAAGATTTTTTACCATGACTCAAGAAACACAGATTCACTATTCTTTCTTAAAATAACCATCTCACACACCTCATTCACCGTGAGGCTGCTGAGGCCCCTCAACAAAGCAGGAGACTAAAGGTCTGCCTAGCCAATAGGACAGTGATCCTACATTTGGAAGGTACTTCTCACATTACTTATGCTAAGGTAAAGACAGGCATTACATTCCATGTACAGGAATTAATTCCTTTTTATTCACTTTCTTTCTTACAACATTTACTGTTTTTCAGATAATTCAGCATTTCTGTTCTTTGCCTGTGAAGGTGTGGAAATACCAGAGGAGGGCAGGCAGAGTCTGGAATGGAAAAAAAACAGCATCTAGAAAGAGATGCTTAAAATATGTCAGAGAAATCAATAATCTGAATGAAAAAAAAAAAAAAGGGCTTTTGTGGTGAATCAGGGAATTCACTCTTGCTTTTCAGACAGAAAAAAAACCTGAAGCTGAATGCTGCTCCTTCTTATGGTTGTATCCAATTAACAAACATGAGGCAAGGTGACAGATAAGTTCTTCAGTTCTCCAATTCACTTAATCTTCCCTCTCCTGGATTCTTATTCTAGATGAAATATCTAAAAGTTGTCTCTGCGAATTGATTTCTCAAGGATACAAAGTTTATGGTTATTTATTACACTGCTGTGTCAGACACTTCAAAGTATAAGTCAGGCACAGACAACACTTTTTTTCTCATTTTATATATGACCAGACAAATAGTGGACAAAGACATTCCTGGGGCAAAGTGAGATGGGAAGTATCTTAAGAAAACAATGTCCCTAAGTGTTTCCAGTCTGCATAACTCTTCGGAAGAAAGTGAGGAGGATTCTTTCCCTCTTTGTTGGTAGATTTTGAACAAAAACCAGAATAACTGCAGAGAATGGCTTTCTCCTAAGAAATGAAGAGTCATCTGAGCACAGTTCTGTGGAGAGGTACTTGGGGATATTGGTGGATGAAAAATTGAATATGAGCCAACATGTGCTCACAGCCCAGAAAGCCAAATTAATCCTGGGCTGCATCAAAAAAATTATCACCAGCAGGTCAAGGAAGCTGATTCTCTTCCTCTACTCAGCTCTAGTGAGACTCCACCCAAAGTACTGTGTTCAGCTCTGGGATGCCCAGCATAAGAAATGCATTTAGATTCGATATAAGAAAGAAAATATTTACTGTGAGGATGGTGAGGCACTGGAACAGCTGACAAGAGAAGCTGTGGATCCTCCCTCCCTGGACGTGTTCAAGTACAGGCTGGATGGGGCTTTGAGCAACCTGGTCTAGTGGAAGATATCCCTGCCCATGAGAGGGAGGTTGAAACCAGATGAACTTTTAAGATCCCTTCCACCCAAACCATTCTATGATTTCTACGGGTGTGTTTCAGAGTCCATATGGGGGAAGCTGAGGTGGGGCAATGTCTGTTCATCAGCCTGTGGACTTAGAGCTTGCTTAGTTGAGGCTGGAGAAAAGGAGTCACATATCTCATGCATTCTGGAGAATGAAAGATGGGACACCGACTGCAGGAAACTTGAGGTTTCATCACCAAGAATCTCTCAATAATCTAGTGCCACACTCTGCTTGCCTTCTCAGGGTGCATAATCCTCCAACTGTGACTAACCTTGGAGGTCCCATGTAGGAATCATGCCTTCCTTGTGGTAGAAGCTCCCCTACTAATGAATATTGGAAGGAAACCTGAAAGTGATGACTGAAAACATGTGTGACTCCTGGGATATCAAGGTTGATATGAACAAGAAAACAGATATTTAGTCTTTTGATATATGTGAAAATAATTATGGAATAATAAATAAATATGGAAAATAATTACATCCACTGAGTGAGTCTCATCTCTGTTAGGCATGGCCATCTGAAACTTGGGTGCCTGGTGTACATAAATATCAAGGAGAATCTAGATGATTTAACAGGGAAAAATAGTCCTCCCCAGGGATGGTAACTGTTCTGTGATACAAGCCTGTCCTTTGCAGGGACAAGTCATCCTCTCACAAATGGTTTGACCTACATATATTATTTTTAATTCTACTAATGTAGGTAAAGGAAATCCCACTATATTTTTAAATTAACAAGAGGTACCATACTTGAATGTTTAGTCTTCATCTTCCAGATAAAGCTGGAAAACACTGCCCAGTTTCTAGACCACCAAAAGATCAAACACCTTTAAATTTGGATCTCCTGCTTTCCCATTAGACCACCTGAATTGCATCCCTTTGAAAGAAACTATAAGCACTCAGAAGCAGTTGAGTATATTCCTGCAGAAATGAGAGATTAGCAACATCAGACTAATAGCTAGGCACAAAACCAATCGTCTGAAAGACACTATGGCAGAAAACTGTGACAGGAGCTGGATTACACACTCATAAAAACTGGAGAGATTTGTCAAAGGAATGTATAAAACCAGAGTTGTTCCTATTTCTGTTCAATTTAATTTCTTAAGTATGCCTGTTTTTCTTGCTAATATATGATTCTGTCTCATTAAAAAAATATGGAAAGAAGCATATTATTTTCTCTCTCTCCATATGCATATTAATACAGCAACACTAATACATGTGAGTCTCATTTTCTGTAGCTAGCTATTGAATTTTCACATATATTGTTAATAGAGGTGGCAACACCACCTACATTTGAAATTTCCCAACAGTACTAATATATTTCAATATTCGGTGACTTAAAATTCTGTCAAACTGTAACCACTCAGGCTAAAATTTTCCAGACTCACCATCTCTCTTATGCTCAATTTTCAAAGAGAACATAATTCAAAATACCTCATCCATTCTTCAGAAAGATGTTCAGGTAAAACCCACCGATTACCCATCATAAAATAAAACTAAAACCTTACAATTGTTTGTTGCACAAACACTGAGTATATTGTATTACACTTTGGGATAGAGACTCAAAATGTAACAGGTGGAAAGTGAAATCTGGACTAAGGATGCATCATGTGTCATTTCTGTCTCTTAGCTGTAGCCTTTCAAAAAGCCTCTGAGTCTGTCCATGCTCAGACAGAGCCGAGGCAGTTGGCAGCTGCATGCTTAAAAATTCCATCCACACTGGTTGTGTTTTCCTGCCTGCTGCCAGCTCTTGCAGCCAGGAAGTCTCTCTTTCTCTCTCTCTTTCTGTGTGAACTCAGTGTTTTCTCTGCTGATGACTAAGCCCGGGCTCTGTGAAGGAGGATACAGCCCCCTTTAAACCAGACCAAATTCAGATTGGCAAGAGCTGAGAAGTTAGATGTGGCATTGCATGAAGGACAGGTACCACTCAGATAAAATGTGACAGATGCATCTCAAGTTCCACAGCTCCTAAACATCACATTTACCAGCAAGCATTTTGTACACCTCCACCGGGAAAAAGTGCATTTCAGTGCCTGTTAGTGCTGATCAGCAGAAAGGATGAGAACCTCATTCAGCAGTTACGAAACTATCTCAAGAGGCAAGAGGTCTGTGCAGTGTATCTAAAGGTTGCTATGCCTGTAAAGGTGCATAAACATGTCACTCAGCTATCTGATGGAATTTATGTTTTGGTTCCTTCCCTCCCTCTTTCACACCACCTAGGAAATTACTCTCTTCTCCTTCGTGCACAGACACCTTTTTGAAAGAACCCTGACATTGCAATTTCAAGCACTCAAAACTTTGTGAGAAATGCAATGCAGTCAAGTGAATATCGTAAAGCAAGGTTTTGAAGTAAGGTATTAAAAGTAAACATGAAAAATAAACATGTAACCCCCCTATGCTCCAAGTCATGTACACAAATGCACCATCCAGATTAGAATCTTAATTAAGCATCTCTTATTTTGAATGGTTTCAGGCTCTTCCTTATCCATGTCCTGGTTAACACAAAATTTTGGCAGAATATTTGTCCTCAAATCATGCCTTGTAATCATACCTACAGTTAAAATCCTACCTTCTTCTAAAGACTCCAAGTTGCAGACAGACTCACAATGAAGAATAAGCCTATTTTGCCACTGCCTGGCTAGAAGCATCCAACAAGCTGTCACACAACACATGGCAGGGGTGAACTTTTGTCAGTAGATGGTACCCATTTCCCCTATATCGATCTTTATCTATCCTGATGGTCCTTTAACTCCTCATAACTCAGCCAAGAAGTTCCACATCAATGAATGTGGAAAATACTTAGTCATTATCATGATCTTAATGAAGTTTCCTCTAGCTATTGTATCATACTCTTACTGGAACATCTACTGAAGGCAGAAAGCATTGCTTCAGCAAAAAAAGGCAATTTCCATTCTTCAAAGCCATGGAACAGATCATCAAGGGCAGTGATTCTGACAAATCAACACCATTTTGACTATGACACATCATTGAGATGAACCAGCTCGAAGAAGAAGGTGTGGACCAGAATAAGTTTGGACCATCTCCTACCTGGCAGATGAATCCTCAGGAGTCAGCTCTGTGCCAAGAAAATTGTCCCAGTGCCGAGGAGGGCCAATGTAAGAGGTAGTCTTTCTAAAGGAGAGGAAATAAATGTTTAAATGGAATTAGGGTTGGTTGGTACAGACTTGAAGACTTGGAAATAATTTCTTTTTCATTAAAACAATATTTGAGCCCAGCAAATTATATACTACAGTCCAATAAAAGGCAACATATCCTCTACCTAAGTTATTTATTTCCTTAGCCTTTGGAGAGTACACACAGCAATACAAAAAATATGTTATTTACATATATAAAAAACAGTATAATCCTTTCAACATGTTGATTCCTGCCACAGCCAAGTGATCTGGTCCAAGTCTACACAATGAACTGTTCATAACATCTGTCTCCATCCAAGAGAACACACTAAGACTTTGAGGTACTTCAAGATGAAGAATGTTGAGATATTGAGTATAAATACATTTATTATCTCTTGGACATGTTTTTCATTTGATGTCTAATGGGAGCACTCTGGCTTGCAATTCACAAATAAGGGAATGCAAGGACTGTTTCAAAGCTCCTCATATATTTTTTCCAAATTAAATATGACAGTACTGTAGGCAAGAGACTACTGTAACTTGTTTGCATATGTTTCCCTGGAGAGTGATGCCACAGTTAGTAGCTCAAGCTTTCATGAGGCAACATGGGGTCTATCTCTTATAAGCAAAAACATGCTTAATTCCTAAGAGCACAACAAAATGACCAAACAAGGCAACGTTCCAAAGCAAACAAGGAGTTAGATGGGCATTATTTTCCTTCTGGTTTAAAACTCTAATTGGCTCCTCCAAATCTAACTGTTTTCTATCATAATACCATTTTCCTCAGAAAGCTCTTCCAAATAAATGATACTGTTCTCTCATTGCAACAGCACGTCTTCCACTGATGCCTGTGCACACTGTTTTTGATACTGCAATATTTCTACCATCATCTCTTTTTTAGTTTAATTCCTTGCTTATTGCACCTAATAGAGCTGCAGAGATCAGTCTTAGGATCAAAAATACTTTTAATATGCTTTTAACAAATAAAACAATCTAGTAGTACCTCAATAGCATGATTTTAATCACAGACTCTGTTGAGTACCCCATCAATTCAATAACAGATACCCTTTCTGGTCTTAAAGGATGAGAACTGTGTTTAATGCAATTTTTCTGTTGCCAGTTGATCCTGAGATTATCAATCAGCAAGTGACAGTAAAACTGTTCATCTTGAAAAATAATGAACTAGACCTTTTGTCAGCCAAAGATGATTAGAAGTTAAAGGATAAACTATGTATTTGTTACCCAAAATTTTACAGTTGCAACTATGCAGAGGGCAGCCACTTGAAACTTAGATCCACCCTCTCCACACGTATAACCTCTTGACCCTTACTGATGACACTCAAATGACTGGAATTCACAATAAGGGGACTGAGTGCACCCACCAGCAACATACTTCTCTATTATCAGAGACATTCTTACTGACTTGCCCTCCCCCCCTGTGTGTGTGTGTGTGTGTGTGTGTGTGTGTGTGTGTAAATTGGAAGTTTTCTTCTAAACAATTTCCCTTTGACCCATTTCACAGAAAAAAAAAAAAAAAGAATAATTCTATTTTCCTTGGCACTTCATGTGTCACCATGCTATACACACATCCCAGCAGAAGTGTAAGCACAAATGATTCTTGAAATTGGCCTGCGGGATGTTCTGCACCAACTTTTCACTGTGATGGGAGCATCTTTCTCTCTCTTACCCCATTCTCTCATTCTCACTGGTTTTCTCTTGAGAGGACTGAAGACATAACCAAATGACGTTACAGGCAAGAAAACCATTAGATACGTAGAAAATAAAGGAATTGCCCTGGCTCTGGTTCTTACACAGACAAAGGTTCTAAACCTGCAAATGGTTCAATGACTTCCTGACATGTTATTCAGGATGCACACATTAAAACTAGGGATTTTTAAAGGCTTTCACAAAATGAGTGGTAATAAAAACTGAACAGCTCAACAATGTAGGGAAACTTATATTTAGCCTTTCATAATAAGCTGTGGCACTAAACATCCAGGGGAAACATTTCTAAAATGACTTTTTTTCCCCCTTTGTCTGATCTGCAGCCTGTGTAGGGAGATAAGTAACTTTTTTTCTGCCACATGGACTTCTTCCTGAACCACTGTCGTGGTGCCAATGTCTCTTTGCTACCACAACCAACTTCATTACTAAGCTTGACTTTTTTTTTTTTTTTTTTTTTTGTGTTCTCATATGTGGTCCTAACCACGGAATAAAAATTTAGGAGGGCTTATTCTGCTTAAATATAGGTGTCTGCAAGTTAGGTATCTACATCTAGCCAACCATGCTTTGCTCTGTGCCCTTGCCATATTTGGTTTCCTAGTACAAATACATCCACTGTGATTTGTGCAGAATCTTTGTTGTGTTATAGGTATAAATTCTGTTATTGCTTTCAGTAAAGTTCCTAAAATTCAAATGTTATGCCACAGTAACAAATAGCATACAAAGAACATAAAAATGGGTCTAGTAGGAAAAAACATGTTACAGGATACTGCCTGTAATATATTATGCCCTAAAAATACCCACATTATCTCCCATTAACAGTAATGGAAATTTTGCATGCACATCAAGGTAAAATAAATAGCCAAGCCTTTGACTGCTTTGATATGTATTTATGAACGTAGCTATACATTTATTCCTTCAGCCAATTTAAAAACATGTGATTCAGAGTTTAAATGTATTCATTAATACCTACAAATAGAGAAAGACAGCATGGGCCCAACATTAATTGAAAGAAAAAACAATTTTATGTCAGGAATAAGGAAGAAAATGAAAGTTTGGTTTTTTTTATTTCCTAGGTTGAGATGACAGAGACTGTTGGAACATTATCCCATTGAGATCAATTGTTTGGAAAAAAAATTTAGATACTAAAAATTTATGGTACAATTATAGACTAAATCATTAATGTCAGAAAAAGTACATATTACTTCACATGGGCAATAATAGAAAATAGAAAAAATAATAGAAAAACTGTCTTAGAATATGGTATTTTAGAACAATATGTCTGCAGCTCTGAAGAGTTTTGATCAAGGCACATTGTATAAACAAGATGTAACCAAAAGTATACAGGTATCTTTTCATTTTTGTGATTGGGTTCATTTGGACTAGGTTTCCTCAATAAATAATTCAATATCATATTGTGAATTACTGTGAAATTGGGAAGTCTGAAAGTTAGAACACTTTTGTTTCATCATGCACCCATCTACCTTCTCTTAAAATTATAGATGAAAATTGATGTACTCTAGTGTACTTTTTAGTAACTATTACTTTACTTTGGGTATTAAAAGACTAAATAGACACCGCACACTTAACTCTGCTTAGGGTAAAGTCAACCAGAAAAATATAATTGTTTTCCTCTACTCCTGAGATGATCAGAATCAGCTGAGAAAGCTCAGTCTGCCTTCAGGTCTCGCTGGGCCTCAGAGTAGTACAGACTGTAAGGATGAACGCCAGGATACATAGCAGAAAGTGGTTATCACTGGGATAGCCACTGTTTCAGGGCTATTTCCAGACCTGCTTTGATGCCTTAGATGTGCAAGATTGATTGTGTCATCCACGTATCAAGCACTATGTTCAGAAGGCATATGACAAGATGCCAGTCAAAATCCTGCCAACTACCTTTAGTGAACAGGTCTCACCTCCTTGTGCCTTTCTAAGGAAGAACACAAGTACACAAACTATAATAAAAAGCTATGTACATATAAAAGAAACAATATGCCTAAGTTTTGTCCACTGCTAAATGAAAAAATTTCTACCAGTAAAAACCTTTATAGGTCTTTAAGGACAAAGTAGAGGACAAAGGATCTTTGTTCAAAAACCAAAGAGCTTGTAGATATTTTAAACTGAAAAGGCAACTCTGATTCATCATCATTTTCTCAATATATTTGCCCTGAGGGAAGAGATAAAATGCAAGTGAAAAATTAATTGAAAACCTATTTTCTTCAGCAGGACCCTGACAAGTGTTCATTTCATACAAGCTAGCTCACCATTTCCTTTCTGGGAGGTCCTAAGCAATTTTAGTTAAGACAATAGTTCATTGGGCACAACTGAAGATTTTTTCTCCTTCATACACACAGATGACTCCCTAAAGGTAACTAATTTGATCTAAACTTTATGGCTTTCATCTGAATAATTAATAAGAATGAAAAGTGAAGAATACCAGGGTTTTTTCACCTAAATTCAACCCATGTCCTCATACTATTTGCCACCTGAAACAATATTGTCTGAGTGGATTTAGTGCATTCAGTGGCAGTAAGAATAACTTTCCTTTTCCTCTTAAAGCTTTACGTTCTTTGTATGTCCTCTTTTTATCTTTTTTTTTTTTTTGCCATTCACACTAATGTTATTACTTCAACATCTGACATGCTCAGGTAGTAAATATTTGAGAAGGTACCATGTATAATTAGAAGAAGAGTAAGTTTGATCTCGGTGACAGAGAAAAAACAAGAGATATGGGTGGATACATATAAGAAGCTAAATATTTAGGTTGAATATAATTCTTTAGTAGACTACTACAAAAGTAGATAAAAATGGAGGTATGTATCACTGAATAACATGGCACAAGTCAAGATCAGATAACATGGAACAAATAACATGGAACTCTGAGAAAAAAAAGATACATCAAAATGCCAACTCAAATTACTCAGTGAAATCTCTCCTTTTTTGTGGCTGGATGTGACAATTGAGCAATCAAAAACATAAATAAAAAGAGAAATTGCTCTTCGGCAGGTCTTAAGGGCTAAAAACACCTGTTCACCAAGCTTACAGGGGATAAATTACAGCTGGGCAAGTTTTAAAATAATTTATAAAGAAATAATCAGTGAAGCAAGCTGCTTTTGTCCTAGAAATCAGCACTTAATTCAAGGAATTTGTGTGCAACACCAGTCTTCCCAATGACTCACTCCCATGCTTCATCTGTTCCATTGCAAACAGTGAGGTCCTGGTTTGTACTCTCCAAAATAGGCACGTGGAAGTGCAAATATGTGATTGCACACACCAAACGGGCAGCTGCAAGTGCAATCACTTGTTGGCACAAAATTGGTCACATCGAGCATAAAACAAATAACAGTTGCTGTGTAATAACTTCAGGGTGCTCATAAGCCCACCTTTGGTAATCAGAAAGGAATTTTGAAAAGCTACTTCAAATTTCTTTGCCCCATAGATGCACAAAACCTGCTATTAAAGTACATGATACCAGGTCATCAGCTGGTATCCATCATCAGCTGCCAAAAGGTTGCATAGAAAAATTTTGGCCATATTAAGAAGTTAATATATTGAGTTAATTGAGAAGTCTTCTCTAGACCAGGAGCAATATATCAAAAAAGTGTGGAGAAAATATTAATGATTTTGAGTTATAAATAAATAATTTAGTAAATAGTATGCAATAAATATGCAAATACAGACAGGGTGAAGTCTTGTTCTCCAACATAAAGGCTAGACTATATTATACCAAATAATACCAAACATTTTAGTTTCCAATAAATTCATATGAATGCTTTCTGGATTTTAAGGTGTCACAATTCCCATTCCTCAATTCCCACTTGGAGAGCTTCAGCAGAATTTTCCAATGGAAACTCAAAACTGACAGCTGTGGTCTCTCTTCAGGCCACTGCTATGAATTGACCAACTGAACCCAAGTATGGAAAACTGAATAAATACTTCTGGGAAGTGGAAACACAGGTCTTAATTCTGTTACTCAAGCAAAGTACTAATAAGTTCTTAATTATAAGGTCTTTATTGCAAATCATTATCACTGCTGCAATGTCTTCAAATGTAAAAAGAAAAATGAAAGTAAATAGGAAACTATAAAAGCAGGAAGAAAGTAGACAATTTTGGAGATTCAATCAGCATCATAGACAGAATGCTTTTTACTGGAAAAGAGAGGGACAAATGAAGAATGACCAAGGCTTCCTTTCAATGTAATTTTTGCTGGGACCAGATCACAAGCTGTACATTTAGGTTGGCATATGCAGCAAGAGCTTCACAGTTCAAAGCTGTTCCCCTGCTTCCCCCCAAAAGATGTTGAAGCACATACAGACATCATGACCTAGGAAAGCAGTGACCTGAAAAATAGAGCAATAATCAGACAAGGAAGTAAATAATTTAATCCTGACTTTTCTGTACAAGTCAACTGACAACACAAGTCTTATAGTCATTCTGAAGGTTGTGTGGACTCATAGAAAACCTTAATAGAAAAACTTTTGTCCCTAGGCAAGCTTATTTGCAGACTCTACAATCATATGCTCCCATAGAGAGGCAAATAATGTCATGAAAGTCCATATCCTTCTGATACCACAAGATCAGGCAGAAAATGGTCTCTATGAAGGGCAAAAAGAGTCTGTGTAAAAATGAGCATGTTGGTAAAGAATGTGTATGCAATTAAATCGTACCAGCCATTTTTACCATAGCCACAGGAACTTGTGGATTTGAGAAAAAAGCAGGAACATGACACCATGTGCTCCCTTCTAGAGGCCCTTCCCTGATGTCGTCTTTTCCTGCTGGCTCAAGCAATTAGAAACAGCTTCAGTCTCACCCTGCTATGTTGGTGCCGAGGCAGATGAAGTTTTCACCTAAATTTGCTCTGATTCTTCTGTTACGTACATGGAAAAAAACTAGAATTAAACCTCAACACCTTCTCTTCTTTTAAACTGTCACAGTTTTTACTGCTGGATTTTTGTATGAGGCATGGTTTTTTTTCCTAATAAATCCCTTAAGCCACAACCCCAGGAGCCTATTCATTGCCAGCACTACGCAGGACAATGGAAGAAAGAGCCCTCAGCTTTAACCAAGTGCCAGCCTGTGTGACCAGCCGGGGAGGGAAGTCAGCTCTGTGACCCCAGGCAGGCTCCTACCCTTTGCAAGGTGTCCAGATCCTTCATCAGCTCAGCACAGCACACTCCCTAATAGTACAGGTGAAACCCAAAACAACTGTATTAATGTTCTCAACTAACTTGGATCACAGCTGTGTGCCCTGGTCCTCTGACTATCCCTGCCTGTTCAATAAATGTCATAACTGTTACTTATGCTTGGAATTTCTTTTGCAGTGAAGCAGCAAGTTCCCTCCAGAACAAAGCCTGGGTGTGCCTGTGCATCTCAACAGTTCACAGGAGGGACTCTGCCTGGATGGCACTGAACAAGTTTGGCTCCTTCTTCCCTCTGCTGTCCTCCAGATTGTCCCAGAAAGCTTTTCACATTCATTCCTACTCTTATGCAGCACCCCAAGGCATTCAGTGCATACCCTCAAGTGGATGCCAATAAACCAAAACTCCAGTGAACTTCAGAAGCCAGTTAAAATGTTCTTTCCATTCAAGTTGTGAACATCACAGAAGATAGTGAGAACGGAACAGAAGCCCCACTGATCATAACAACCTAGGTCAGCAATTTGAGTCTTGAAATACCACAATGAGATGCTACAGGAGCACATCTGGAACCTATAGCTCATTCACCTCACGCTTTCTCAGCTTCTGCAGCCACCCAGTTAGGGACATTAGAGGGTCCATTCTTGACTATTTGTGTCTATGTAACTGACTTACTTTCCATGAACTTGTCTAACTTCTTTCTGAAGTTACCAGATCACCACACTCCATGTAAAAAAAGTACTTCTGGTTTAAGTCAATCATGTGCTTATTTTAGTGAATGACTCTGTAGTTCTACTATTGTGGAAGATAGTGGAAAAAATTTCTACATTTACCTTATCCACCCCTTCATGATTTGATAAAATACCATACTCTTCTCCACAGTCTTTCCCCTTCAAACTGACACACCCCAGCCCTTTCACTCTAAGACAGCTGCTCATCCATTGATTATTTCAGTTGCCAACACAACCTCTTTTTAACACTTATACAGCTGATTGGAACTCAGTGCTGGACCAGATGCTCTTTACATTCTATAGCTTTCCATTATCTCATGAAAAGCTCATGTTTCGGCACTAATGAAGTCTATGTAGTGAAGCATGGCACCCGAACAGGGATTCAGGAGAACATGATGAGAAAATCTGCATGGTTAATATGAATACGCAGAAATAATTAAGCTAGTGCCTAGGCTGAAATGTATTACCTCTGAATTCCCTGAGAGACAACCAAAAGCAGCTCATCAACATCTGATCTCCCCTTACATTCACTTTTATGAAACTGTGTTCACTGGCTTTATCTTCAAATCTACACCTGTAATGAGAGAGAATTCTAGAACAGGGTTTTTTCTCCAGCTGGTGTGAAAAATTACTGGAGAGATGAGGGAAATGGAGGCCTCAGGAGTGCTACCCAGTTTGCATCCTTAACTTTTTTTCAGGTTCTGCAAGGGAAAGAAAAATCTGAGATTTAAAGGAGATACTACAAAAGCAGTAGACCTCAAAAAACACCTAATTTTTCCCTGTACTTTTCTCCTGCACCACCTACCAACAGAAAGGCTTAGACAGAAATGCTACCGTGGTAGAGTTTTGCAAGGTAGCTTCCTGGAAAAACCTGAGTAAAATACCAAGATATAAGTAACAAGAACATACAATTATTACATGTAAGTAAAATCACCTGAGCTTTTGGATTGAGATGTCATTGAAAGCATCAACTACTCCATGGTGAGAGACATACCCAGGAACTGCAATGTGCTGTGATGGGCCTAAGCAGAGGAGTCAGACTTAACAGTCATGGCTTTGAGAGAAAAATGAAGCTTTGATTTTCAGTCTGCTGAAAATTTGGGTAGGACTGGATCTAATCAGCCTCTAAATCTACCAGTGGAAGCTGGTGAATGAATTCTCTGCTGTGCTTGCATGTGCAGGTTTTGCTTTACCTAATAAACTGTTTTCTCATTCCATGAGCTTTCTCAATTGTACTCTTCTGATTCTGTCTCCCATCCCACTGGGGGAGAGAGTGAGCAGCTGTGTAGGGCTTAGTTCCTGGCTACAGCTAAGAACAGCTACTCAGCCACAACAGAGATTAGCCTTTGAAGGAATCTTTGTGACTTTGCAACTTCTTGTCTTGACCCATCATAACAACACTTATCACCACCAGAACAAGTAGTTATGTTGTTAACTGCATCCATAGCAGCAGCAAAAGGAGTAAACAATTGAATATTCAGGTTGAAATATGTCTGTCATCAGTTAGTGCTAGAATGTTAAAATATTGCCATAAAGAAAAATGTGGGAAAGAAGGACAGTCTAAGATTTTTGACAGCTGCCATGGCTTGCCTCTGAGAACACAATAGTGCAGGTAGAAACAACATTTAAATGTGGTTAACTTTTTGCTAACTCCATCACCTGATGTTAAATAAGGTTGCTGGCTATTTTAAAGAAAAACCATATCAGGAGTGCTGAGTATTAAACGTTTTTGTGGTTTCATTTCAGAACTAGATTTTACATTATTTTTCCATCTTTCTATTATTTTGCTGGTTCTAAAACAGTTCAACCAAAGATTAAAAAAATTGTTTTGTTATCAGAGTGAAACTTAGAGATTTGCTGGAAGAACAGATACATTGAAATGAAATATTGTTAAAAATAGTGAATCAAATAATGATGATCAGCTGGTGACTAGCTCTACTTTTTAAATTTTCCAGACAGTGCTATAAGTAGCCACAGTAACACAAAAGTGTATATACATTCAACATTTTCTCAGAGAGGGTCAGAGAGGGTCCAAAATATTCACTAATCTTCAAAATTCATGTGTCCATTATTCTGACCAGCAGTCTATCATCTTCCTCCAGGAATGATTTAAAGAAGACTTCTCTAATTAGGCAAAAAGAATATTAAACCATTTTGGAAAATGTGGTATACAAAAGAAATTAAAGATTAACAATTTCAATTGGTTAATTGAATTTGTTTAAAACCATTAATCAATATCATCATTTATTAGTCACATATGGCTCTTTTAGCACACTGATAGGGCTTTCCTAGAGACACAAAATGTATTTCTCTTCAGTCATGCTACACCTGCATCAGCGGATATACCTGAATAGCTGGCATCTTTTTAATCTCACACCTTTAAATTCATTACTTTCTTCCCAGAGATGTAGACATACAGTTCTTCTATTTTAGCATCATGGTTTCTCAGAGCCCTTTTAAGTGTCGACATTATGCCTGCTCTGAGAGCCACTGCACTAGCACAGGCCGTCCAGACATTGTATTTATGGTAGAGGGCTGGGAAGGAACATCTGAACTAGGAAAGTAGATAACAAGAAGGATCCCACAGTGGTTGCTTAATAAAAACAACTATAGGCATGTTCTTAATTGGCTTCAAGATCTTTCTTCCAGATCTGACCTGGTGTAGATGATATAATCAAGTCAGTGCCATAATTTTGTCCCTGCTTTATGTACTATTAAATATATTTGTAATTAGTGTAAAAGCCTTCACAGTACAGAGCATAACTCATTTTGGACACTTTTTTGACATTGTCATATTGTCTGTCCACCACCCATTTCACAGTGGAACAGAACCATCTCTTCCCAAAACATCATCTTATGGTTCTCAAAAGGAAGGGATTTTGACTTCCACCAGCCTGGCTTGCATTTACCTCCTGTGTGGCCACATTTCAAATTGAAAACATGAGAGCTATTCCATGACTAAGAATACTTCATCCTCTGTCTACATTATGTCCCACTCCTCAAAGTTCAAATATAAACTTACAGTTAATCTTCCAAGCTTTCCACTATAACAGAGGCAGTGTTTTAGCTACACAGCTCTTCCTTTTCCAACTAGTTTCGTTACTTATTTACATTACGACAAATGTCAATGCTGAGGTTAAATTATTTCATAGGCGTTCACAAATGAGTAGGACTTCACATAACTAAAACCTGAAGTCAGTCACAAAACAGATATCTGTCTGAGTCCTGGTAAAGTGCTAACAATCCCCCAGAACCACTAAATAAAACCCACAAAGGTAAAAGAGTGCAGAAAATGGAGGGAGAAGATAGCATAGTATATTATACTAGATAGCTGACAGTGTATTCCTCTGGTTCTCTTCAAACCATGGTAGACTACACAAAAAAAAAATAAATATATAGATGTCCTTTTAAATGCAAGACTCAGGCTGAGCAGAATATTCTTTGGCTTCCTATTGCCTCTGCTACTGCTGCACTTTGAAAAAGGAGCTGTCCAGCAAGAACATGAAATGGTAACAAAAATAAACACTAAAGAAAACCAGGGAAAGCTTTAAGTTACTCACACTATCAAGAGAAGCCAAGTGAACATAAGATTATTGTTTTTCCAGGAGAGGTATCTGTGTCATGAAACTAACTGCTAAAGATGAACTGAAGCTATCTTCCATCTCCCACTGAAAGCTAACAAGTGATTTTTTTTCCCTTCATGTTGACAGCAAATATACCAGAGAATTTTAAGTCACGCCTCATGTTTGTTGTCTGAACAATGATGAAAGGAGCTGCAAGGTTAGTGATTCACTATGGTACATCTGTGGACACAGAACAATTATGTTACTCAGAATTCTAATTGATTGTTCTTTGTCTTAAAGAAATGGAAGATCAAGAGCCCCAGTGTATGTGTTTATTAAGGGACTGATCAACAACCCAGTGAAGTAAAGAAGGATAAGATACATCTCAGTATAGTGTGTACTTCTACGTCTAAACTTTAGGCCATGAGTTCTCTTCATAGAGAATAGAGGGAATGTCAATAATGAAGAGACTTTGAGGTATAATTTCTCTCATCCCAAAGCAGACAGCAATTTTTCATCAGATTAATTACACTCTGAACTCTATTGATTGTACTTGAGTTAGCTCTAACAGGATAACTAGCTCAGACACAAACTTCTATCATGGATATCAAAAACTAGATAGGGTAATTTCCACCAGGGGATTTTGTCATCTACCATGTGCACTGCCAGAAGCTTTGTGGAAAAGATGGCCAAAAAGATGAAGGAATGAGTCAAAGCAAAAGGCACATGCAGATAAGAAGCATATATCTTAATTGTTATCTGCTGTTGAATATATTATTTTATTTGTATTGTCTTCTATTTTATCAACTCTTCTTGGGCTTTATGACTAAGGACTATATTCTAAGAGGTAAATCTGATGTCAGCGGACAATTTCCATGGGGTGAAAGGCATCAAAGTCAGAAACAGAGGACAGACTGCAAGACCCTAAAAGCTTCCAGAGAATATTAAATCAGCTAAAGCAGTATGGGTAGTACTGAAAGTGAACATTAGTTCTGTTGCTGAATATTATTTTTTTTTCAGCATTGACACTACAGTCATTTGCTTCTCTTCCTTTGATTAACCATATAGGACAATATTTTCATGCCTGGAACCAGGCCATATTTTTAGTGTATGTTTTTATGGTATTTACACCACAGTTGGAATTAGAGAAGATGGTCATTAGAGCTCCATTCCAGCATCCTATCAGATAAACAACAAATTATCTGGGTTGATTAAGTTCACCTTGAAAAAGAGGTCAATATCTGAGGCATCATCTGCTGACAAATTCATATCCACAAACTTCGAGGGGAATATTTGTTAGTAACTTATTTCAACTTGTTTCTAGGATCAAAATTTAAGGTCTTTACTTTGCCTTTGTTTTTTAGATCAGACATATACATTTCACTGGCTTATGAAAGAGACAAGCATAAATATCATGGTTTAAACCCAGCCAGGAGCTGAACACCACACAGCTGCCTGTTCACTGCCCCTTCACCCCTGAATGGGGAAAGAAGAGGGAGCAAAGTACAAAAGCCATGTGGGGTAAGGACAATTTAATACAATAATATAAAAGGAAAAGTAATAACAACAGTAATAGTGATAATACACAAAATGAACACTACAGAATGAGGAACTGTGCTGCCTCACCAGTCCAAATGCCCACCCAAGCACGTGCTTTGCCCAGAGCCCCCACCCCTTAGATACAAGTACCATTAGTACAGCATCAAAGAACCCACTGGGTGGTTTGGTTGTCTATCCTGGCTGTGGCTTCCTCACAGCTTCTGGTAAAAGTTAATCCTATCCTAGCAGAACCCAGAAGAATGCAGAAGGAAGTTTTCCTTGGAACAGAAATTGTGGGCTTGTGACTGTTAATCAGCTGTATGGACTTAAACCACTCAGTCTAAAATAAGACTCCCCCACTTGTAACCAGGAAAAAAGATAAACAGTCATGGAATTCAAAACACATATCCACCATGTACCTGAAATAAGTTGGGTAAGTCTCCTATACCTTATTACATTTATTTAACCAAATAGTAACAGAATTTACCACTATTTTACCAGCTCATAATATATTTTAAAAATTGTGTTCCATCTGCATTGGAGAGGCAGAAAGAAAATTCACATGCATATGCACACATATACACTCACTCTTCCATACTGCTTTTAATACCCCAGAAAATATTTTCTTTAGACAAAGTGAACATTCTATTCATATCATAAAAGCAGAGAGTAATTTCCAGTTCCTTTGAAGGGTCACAGTATTTTCTGATTGCCTGTAGGAAAGGGAAGATTCATCCTTGAAAATTAGAAGAAATGAGGAAATAATATTGAGGGTAGATTAGTCTTAAATTTCATACTGCTAAAAAATGCAATGCTAATAAAATTCCCTAATCCTGTATGCATTATGAGAGCAAGCAACCCAAGTTCCTTTCCATGCTGATTTCTCAGCCCACAAGCAGTTTCCTTTGCAAACCAAACATATCACAGAACTCCATGTCTATCAGAAAAGACCTTGGGATAACTTTACAGTTGGAGCCATCGTGTTGCTGTACACAGGCAGCTGATGGTTCTTGCCATCTTGTAGAAGGGATTAAGCATCTTCCAGACTAGATTGTTAATTTCTATATGGGAATTTACCAATCATTTGCAACAAGCAGGAAAAGTGAACATATTTATATACTATTTAAGCTAGCATCTGGAGCCTAGCAGGATCTCAAGTCATTTTTATACCTGCTTTTATTGCCAGTCTGAAAGATAGTCAAGAAGCTCAAGTGAAATGACCAAAATTAGAGAAAGTCATAGGGTCAGACAAGATTAAAAAGTCCTAGGATCCATCTGACTTCCACTGTTGCCTAGTACCTTGACCCATATAGTGTGCTTACAGGGCTGTTTCAAAGCTTTGTGAAAATCTGGCTTCTGTATCATTCCTGGGTAGTTTCCAGAAACAAATATTAGAAGCTCACCATGATCTTTCCTCTTGGCAATGTTCAACTAAGTGACTGCTCTCAGTTTAACCGACAAATACATGACAATGTCATTAAACTCAGAGGGGGAAATTCAGTTCTGCTTCTTCAAGTCCATTGACTTCATGGACTTGTATCTGTAAATCAGGGCATAGACCAGGCACTCCTCAATCTTTTCAGATTTACACCAGGATCACTGAATTCCAATTTGGCAGAGTCATATCATCACTTGAAAACCATCCTAGTTTGAGAAATTAGATCAAAATGTTATTGCTTCAGGTGACTTTTCTTTCTTGATAAGTCTTTCCTTCATACCAGTGACATATGTTTACTTCTGATGCGTGGGCTACTGAAGTTATTAAAACAGAAATCAATATAAAGAACAATTTTGAGTAAAATACAGAAGATGAAAAAATGTAAAATTATCACAACAAAAACTAAAAGGAGAAGTTTTGACACAGCTGACCTCTAAGAAAGTATCTTGTTCAGTCATGGCCCCAAAGGAAACAGTGGTCATAGTGATTCCAATATGTATAGAAAACACAATGGAGTGTCAGGCAAGGGAATTTGCAGAAAGCACATCTGAAGGGAAAAGCAACATAGAAGTAATATTGTCCCTAAGTTCAGTGCCAAATTTTCCAAAGACTCAGGGCAAGCAAGTCTTCTGTCCTACCCTTGAAGATCACAGATTGTCCAGAACTTAATTTTTCATTATGTCCTGCAACATAATAATGACAACATCTAAAGATTTTGAATGTTCTTCTAAGTTTGCATAAACAAATAACTTGCTGGAGTTTGGAGAAGTAGCAGTTAGTTTTACCACCAGCAGTAGTGTTTTTCTGTCACAAGAAGAAAGTGTCACAAATCAATTTCTATATAGGAGTGAATATGTACACTAAACAACAAGGAAATCCACATTATTAGTCCCTCTGCTTTGCTGTAAGTGATCCTCAGGATGCCACCCACTCTGCTGTAAAGGCTTTTGTGAGAACCACACAGCTCATCACAAGAGGGAAAACCCATCTCTGTGTGATGGGTTTTGCTACTGCAGTTTATCTGCCTGCATGTTTGATCTGTTACTCTGTTTAATTTTCCTGTCATGGTCTTGCCAGGAATGTACTCACACTCTTCAGAAATTTGTCTCTCCTGGCCCTTTAGAAACATGTGACTCATTTCCTTTCCACAGTGACATGTCTTATCAAAAGTATAAGCAGAAATTAAGTAGTTATCTTGGATCATCAGTGATTTGCATATCTCTGTTAATCATTTAACCATGAAAATCTATGTCAAAAATATCAAAATTATTAATCAACTTCAGCAGGATTTTTTCCCTTCAACATCTTTGAAAAATCAGGTCAATTTGGGAACTGGAGTACTGACAGAAGAGCTCAAGTTTGGGCTCCAAGTCTTAAAGTTCTGGCCTTTGTTAATTTTATCAGGAAAAAAAAAAAGGGGGATAAAACAATAACTGCATTTTGCCCAAGATCTTTCTGTAGCTGTATTGGTGAGGCAATGAGAGACATTGTCAGCAGAACACTAAGTTGACCTAGTACAATTTCAGCTTAGCCGATTGGCATTTAATAGCTTTGATGATCCCTTGCTGAAAGAAAGCTTGCCATGTTAGCTGTGTGCCACGCTGTCCTGGGCAGTATTACACAAGCATTTCTCAGGCTCACCTTCAAAGACTACAAAAAACTACAAATTCTACATCTCTACTGTGAACAAGGAGACACAGGGAGACCCTGGACAAGTCCTTTGTACTAGAGAGAACAACAAAATGTTGTATAGCAACAGGGATGCTGTTAATATCCTGATTAAGAAGCCTTCAGGAAGTCCTTTCCTATCCAACATTTCTATGCCACTTATGATCATAATACTTCTGTTTCCCCTTCCAAGCACAAGGGAATCCAGAGGGAAATAAAGTCATGCAAAAGCTCCTCAGGCTAATTTTTCATGTGCTCACAAGAGCAGAATGAATATGATATCATTTGGGCTGGAAGTTGGGCCAAGCAAAATGCATTTAGACCCAGGGATCCTCCGCACCTCTTATTCCCGCTGTGGAAGACTTAGAGCAGAGCACTCTGCATCTGCATCCACACGCAAAGGCAGATCAGCTTACCTCCCGCTGTGCTCCTGGGAGCTGACACGTGTGATCTGAGGTTTCCCCAAAGGGACAGAGAATGTCCCGATAGGAAAGCTGATAAGAACTGTGATGCCCTGGCTTTGTTTTATTCTCTGCTAATGCATGATGCAGCTTTGTGGGGCACTTCTTGTTCTCTCCACCGTTTCCCCTGGGGTCCTTTGGTCATGCCAATCATTTGAAGAGAGGATAAAGGCAGCTCCATAAAGGCACAGTAAGGGAGGGGTAGCGTGCCCTCCAGCTACTTTGCCCAGCCATATACTGTTTTCCGCACACAATTTTGCTCCTCTAGGCACAGTGGAATACACTTTGATTTTCCATCCTTTCTGAACTTATTACCATCTGAAGTCAGTGACATTGGTACAAATTAACACCTGGTCTCTGTTTTTAACAAAGTGAAAACATACCAGGTGGACATTTAGAAAAATCAATTCCCATGATAAAGCCAAGGATATTAAAAAGAGAGAGAGAGAAAGAAACACAAAGATTACAGAGCACAGCTCTCCCACAGAAGCAGACAGAGTGGCAGCCAGCCATTGTTCCAAAAGGCAGCATCAGCACCAAGAATCAGATGACTAAGCTCCTGATAATGAATGAAATATTTTTACTATGCTGAAAAATTTCTGGCACTGCAGGAAGACTCAGGATAAAGGAAGCAATTTGAAGGGCCTTTCTGAAGGACACCATCAGATACCCTTCTGCTACAAGAAATACCAGTACCCTGAAGAGAAGAAATGATTCTATGTTTTATCAGGGGTAAAGGATACAGGCTTAAATGATAGTGTGAATTTCATAAGACATGTGAATAGCATTCTCTGCTAAATGCCATCAGTTTTGTTGTGAGAGACATGATGCAGTACACAGAAGGGTTCAAACTGGCTCTGAAAAGGCAGGCAAGCTGGGATATCCCCGCATCCTGCAAGCAAACTGCTGCTGCATCTTGAAGTGTTACTGCCTGCTCACCTACTCATGTCACCCCTCTGCTGAAAGGCAGGGAGCCTATGCGGAGCTGGAAGGGAGCATAACACCTACAGCTCAGCTGCTACCATTCAGTCTGGTAGCTCAGCACACACTCATTTCATCACAGAGCTGGGGACTGGTAAAATCTCAAAGGAAAATTCACCAGCACTCATACCCTCACTTGTCTTGCTACCACAGCTGCCTTCAGATCCCCCATCCGGGGGTAACACGGGTATCTGCATTGCTCTGGTGTGTCACGGATGTACCTTTTTGGATACATGACATGTGGAATTGATGGCAGTGACCCTGGACTAGGCAAATACACGACAATGACCAAATGAAGATCGTTGAGAGGGAACATTCACAGAATCAATCACAGAATGTTAGGGGCTGGAAGGGACCTTGAAAGATCATCTAGTCCAACCTCCCTCCTAGAGCAGGATCTCCTAGATTAGGTTACACAGGAATGCATCCAGGTGGGTTTTTAATGTCTCCAGAGAAGGAGACTCCACAACTTCCCTGGGCAGCCTGTTCCAGTACACTGTCACCCTATTAATTTCTCCTTATGTTTACTAGGAACCACCAATGTTCCAGCTTGCACCTGTTGCCCCTTGTCCTGTCATTGGACATCACTAAGAAGAGCCTGGCTCCATCTTCCTGACATTCGCCCTTTACATATTTATAAACATTATTGAGGTCACCCCTCCATGTCCTTCAAGCTAAAGAGACTGAGCTCCCTCAGTCTTTCCTCACACAGGGGAGATGTTCCACAGCCTTAGTGACCTTTGTGGCTCTGCACTGGACTCTCTCAAGCAGTTCCCTGTTCTTGAACTGAGGGGCTCAGAATATTCCAGATGCAGCCTCACCTCTCTCAACCTACTAACCACACCCCTTCTAATACACCTCAGGATGCCACCAGCCTTCTTGGCCACAAGGGCACAATGCTGGCTCATGGTCATCCTTCTGCCCACCAACCCCACGTCCTTTCCCCTTACACTGCTTTCCCACAGGTCAGTCCCTAATGTACATAAGGTTGTTCTTTCCCAGGTGCAAGACTCTACACTTGCCCTCGTCACAGTTAACGAAGTTTCTCCCCAGCCAACTTTCCAGCTTGTCCAGGTCCCACTGGATAGCAGCACAGCTTTCTGCTGTGTCAGTCACAACTCCCAATTTTGCATTGTCAGCAAATTTGCTGTCAGTGCACTCTACTCCCTCATCCAGGTGATTGATAAATTTATTGACTAGTACTGGAAGATCAGCGGCAGGTAATAGTCTGACAATTGGCACCAGGTTGGGGAGTTTTCTTGTGAGATCCCCAATTCAAGCTTGAGGCCAACTACCTATGATGAAGGTCAGCTCTGCATATTGGGCCCCTGTTTCCTTCAGGAACTCCAACAACTAAACCTTTTCTAGTCTTCTGTGTGGAAGAGGTTATTATATGGCTGGAAGGTCTATCCAAGTATGGCAAGACCTCTGGTGTCAGTTGGCCACCATCTACATCCTCATTAGCCTAACCATCTTCCAGCAAGGCATCATATCTATTTCCAGAGGCATCTGTGGAGGTGAGGCAGGTAAGAGTGCACTCACCTTGTGCCATATGACCATGAACTTACCTCTACCTGGTTTTGGTTCATCTTCTGTCTTCCACCTGAGAAGGGCAGGACACAGGATCCCCTTGATCCTGGTGCTCTCTAACAGGTACTTCCATTTCTGCTGTAGGCAGGGCAGGCTCTGGCTCCACCAGTCCATCTCTAGTCCAGCCTCCCTCATACTCCTCAGCCTTTCACCTTCAGCTCACAGACTTTCAACCTCATCGTGCAGCTGCCCTGCTTGGCTGAGCAGATCACCTCCCCCCTCACACCACTGCTGCCCCTAGCACCAGCGTGAGCTGTAGCATTCCCTGCACAGCCACATTCCCTGCGGGAGCTCCCTCTGCGTTCCGAAATCCCGTTTTACTTGGTAACAAGCGCACACTCTTGTCCTGCCGAGTAGAGACCGCGGCCCTTCGACGCAGCCGGTTAAATACCCTCCGTGCGGAGGTGTGCGGAGAGGAGGGGGAGGGACGCGCACGCGTCGTGCACGTGCCGTTTGCCGCCCTGGGCCCGAGCCGTGCGGCGGCTTCTTAGCGCGCGCGGGGCCGGTCGCTCTTCTCGCCTCGTTCGGAGCAGGCGCTCGCGCTGCTGCTCTGCCCACGCCGCGTCAGCAGCCCCGTCACGAGCTGCCGGTCACGAGCTGCCGGCCCCGGCCCAGCCACTGACACGGCCCCGCCGCTTCCCGGCTTCGAAAAGGCTCCAGAAAGAGCTGCTCGCCGGCACCTTCCCCCACGGTCCCCTTCCCCAGTGCGGACTGAGCTGCACCGGAGCTGTTCCTTCTTCGAGTCAAGGTGTTACCTGTAGCAGTGTCTGTACCATGTGGCTGTACTGGAATCATGGAAGGGTGCTTCAGCTCACCCGTGCAAAAATGAAAGGCAGAAATATCAGGAAATTAATAAGGTTTGGATGTTCATATATAAAGTTGTGAATGCGTGCATACATGACTCTTGAAAATTTAAGTTCTTCTCAATGGTAATAAAATGCTAGCAAAAGAGAAGGTTTTAAATGTGAACTGAGCTTTAAAATTATATTTTTTTTCTTCTGGAAAATATCATCTAGAACTCCATTAAAATACACAACATTTCTCCATTAATCTTATGTATTTCAACTTGTGGGCTAAAAAGTTTGCAATGCTACTGCAAATAATTGGCTCTTTCAAAACCTATTGTGTCCCATTCTCTGAGAAGAAGAGCTGTCATAAATCTTTTCAAAACAAACCTTCTTTTCAGTATAGCCTGGCATGTGGACACATTAGGTATCAATTTGGGGTTCTGGAGGTAACACTGGACTGTGTCACCAGAGATGCATTCCACCATGGAGAGGCCTCATTCCATCAGAAAACAACCTTGGGACCAAGAGCTCGGTCTGAGGTTTGCTCTTGTAACTGTAAACCAGATTAGCTGCTCTACTGATTTAGTGAAGTTGTTTTAATTGGTGTAAACAAAATTGGAATCAGGTCTAGAGGTCAAAATTTGTGCTCATTTCCTAGCAGTTCTGTTCTTTTTTTATTCTGAAAACTACCAAGTCCGAACAGGGTTATATTTCTTGCATTAATTATCAAGCCCAAAGTCCAAGGCTTCAGTGGGGACACGGCAACTACAAAGCCTTCATTAAGTGTGCTGTGAAGCTTTGAAACTCCGCTGTGCAACTATTAGCTGATCATATTTAACAAACAGTGCTGTGGGCTTGTGTGTTGTTTGCAACTGAGCAGGTGATGATTTTCTCTTCGCTGCTACCAGTCAAGGACTTTCCACTACCAGGACTCAGGCTCCACATCATGCTGCTCCCTTCCTCATGCTGCTCCATGAGGTCAGAGGTCCAGGCTGTAGCAGGAGAAAAGGAAGTGTTATCTCCATTGATTTCTAGTTCAGAGAAAGCTTTTTGCTTTCACACTTCAAAAACCTGATCATCTCACAGCCAGGTTAATAGTGGGGTTTGGTTTATTTCATGGCTAGCATGATTGTTTTGTACTTGTAGGAATAGAAACTGCTCAGATGGCAATTCCCTCTCTGTATTCTCTAAATTCCTTTCAAAATCTATAGCCTGCTAATAATGATGGATTGCCTTCACTGACTCCTAGACTTAAAAAAAAAGTCTTAAGTCCAGTTTTTTCCTTACAGATGAAAGCAGTTGTGTACATGAGGCTACTGTATAGTGACAAAGGGTAGCAGGTTATTTTGCTTACTTTCAAATAAGATCTCATAATTTAGAGACCACCTCCAACGCATCAAATGCACATGTGCATCCTGGTTTGGTTGTGAAACACCATCTTCTAGGGATAGTCATTTGGTGAGCAGATGATAAGAAGTATCTATTTATGCAAAGGTAAGTTTAGGTTGCAGGATATATTAAGCATAATGCTGGTACTGCAAGTACGATAAGGCTTGAGTGTACCTGAAGATGACTTCACAGGAAGGGGAGCAGGAAGACAAACAGGATACAAATGAGGAAAGGTTAAGGGATTATTGCTCTGATTATAAGCACTACATTAATTACAGCAAGAGGGACTCAGTAAATTCCAGTAAACAGAAGGAGGGGATGAGTGCTACAAGGAAGAGATGACAAAATTGACTCTCATTTTAGGCATTTCTGAATTTTATTGCTTTCACAGGAAGACTGATCTCCAAAAATTTTATAGTCCTCTCTGAAGATCTTTCACATTTATTGGTGGGGATTTGCTCTTCCATTCCTTGTAGACTGATCCACATGAATGCTCTAACACCGTCCCCATGGAGTAGAGAAGATAGGATGCACCAGCTGTAGACTTACTACCAAAAGATTCCTGAAGTCTCAGGAGTCATCCAGCCCCAGTGAAATACACCCAGCTGTGGCATCTGATCCAACATAAAAGAATCATAAAAGGAACACAAGTAATGGCTAGGATACATAATCCCTTTGAGAAAATGTTTGGAAAGAGACACGTTTTCTGATTGCTGTGTAAATGGTCCCAAGACTTGCATAAAAGCACTAGCTAACGTGACTACACAAACCCTGTACTAGTAAAGACAAATAAGATAAGGATTTTCTGTTCTGTAACTGTATAGTCTTTGAAGCAGTGCAGTCTAGACAAATTAAGTTTTGCTTAACCTCCTATTACAGATTAAATATATATGCCATATATATGCCTAGAAGGAAAACACATACACACATTCTAACTGTTGGGGGGAAAAATGGAGATAGAGAAAGACCATAACATACAACTCAAAATATTTTGTATTTTTCAGAGGCTGTGGTCTGGTAGCTGCTTGTGGAGATTACATTTATTGTAAGGAAACAACCAGTCTGTCTCAGAAAGGTAAGAGTATGAGAAGTAAAAGGTTAACACTTCAATGTGAAGGTAGTCTTTGGCATTCATATCAGTTAATTACCAAGTAATACACACCTCTGAAACTGTGACAGCTTGCACTGTGGCTGCTTACCTAGATGAAATAGAGCACTGTTATTGTGCTTTTTCTAATGGGAAGAATACATTTTCATACCTAGAAGGCACCTCATAAAAAGATCAGGCAGCAAATGTAGCAAGCAAAAGGAAATTTTTTTTCAAACAACATATGACACAGTTGTGTTAAAGAGTGGAGTGCAATGGCCTAAATGGGTTGAAAAGGGGTTTGGCAGATGTGTAAAGGAGAGGCCCAGTGTGGGTCATTAAATGTGACTACTGGGAGAAAGCTCCCAAGCTGCTGACTGCTAGGAGGGAGGTTGCCAAGGAAGGGTCACTTTGCATGGAAACCATATTCCTTACATTCTTTCCTATTATGTCCTCCAGTGGCCAGCATGAGAATGATGATGAAGATGAAGTCTGTCTCATGTTTCAGCAGTTGTGCTGCTACTTCATCTGCTGCTCCTTGTCTTGTAGTTCATTAAGACAATCTTGAAATGCCATGTGTTAGTTTGAGGCCTACATCTTCCTTTGCACTGATGTATACACAGGAAAGATTAATTTCTCTGGTCCTCAGCCACTGTCTAACCCACATGATTAAGTGTGTCATTTCATCATAGCTGTAAAGTTTATCTGTAGGGTGGTCTTAGTTTCAGCTTCTCAAGGTAACAGATTTCCTCTTTACTACAGAGAAGCAAAGGGACTACTACTACTGTCAAACCTCAAAATTTGACAGGCATGCATTAATCTCTACCCCATCCCAAGTGAAATATTTTGTGCATTGTTTTCTTTTGTGATTTCTTGTATTTTGCTTAGTAAAGACTGGATATAACATAGAGATACATATTACTGTATTACATAAACCCATTCAGGCTGGCATTCAGCATTTGCCTCACAGTAAAGTACATGTTCCTGCCAGAGACATGGGGCCAATGAAATTAAATTACTCAACTCCTAGTTTAGATTATCTGTGACTGAGCTTGGTTCTAGCATGGCAAAAAAAAACCCCAAAAAACAACAACATAAAAATCAATAAATGTCATAAAACCAGTGAAATACCTGGGGTTGGAATTTGTGGTTTATAGTTTGCATTTCAGCAGACCCATCTCCTAGGCTATATGGGAATGGTAAAAACAGCTTCATCCTTGTGTTTTGCTGTATCAAAGGTGGGTGAAGGTTGGATTTCAACTCCACAGTGAAATTGCCTGTAGTAGAGGACCAATTAACATTACCTTGTGGGTGTGGCTTCTTCCCACAGTATCCGTCTCAAGTCACCAACTCCTACAAAAAGTCACAACCTGGAGTTTCGTCCAGGTCCTCTCTAAGTGGAAAAACCTGCCTCTTTTTCCTTACCTTTTTTTTTTTTTTTTAAAAAAAAACAAACCAACTAAACAGATAATCCACTGCCACTTCCATGTTTACACTTTCACAGTTTCAGAACTCAGTTTATGAGTCAGAAGCTAATAAATGTCCTGCTTTTTTTGTATTCATAAGCTTCCCTGGGCCCCTGCATTGCAAAGATCACAATATGCTGGTTCAGGATTGGACTGGGAAGGCAATTAGTCAAGTTGGCACCCTCTCTCACAAACCCACTACACCAAAGACTTGTAAATAAATAATTGAAACCTCATCTTTGCTGCTAAATACGGAGGATTTTTTTAGTATTTTGCATCCCTTTGCTGGGATGCAAGATTGGAGCTTTTAGTTCAAGTTCAAGCTGCATAATGTCCAAGTTACACCATAGTACTTGTGTTTTTCCCCTTCTCCTTGACCCCAGATCAAGTGTGGATGGCAGATAAAACTGTTGTTTGATACTTCGGTCTTGAACTCAGACAAAACTGATACTGCTGGCAGAAAAAGTGCTTAGTAGAAGGTAAAGGATTTCTCATTGCCAGAGATTTTATGGCTTTCCATGCTTCCAGATCTGAAACCACATCAGCTGGATCCAAAAGGAACGGGGAAAAGGAGGATAAAGAGGGTCTAGAAAAACTGCTTTTGTCTTCCTTCTCATTCTTCAGGAGAATAGCTTATCTTTGTGGGTTTTGGGTTTTTTTGTGTTTTGTGGGTTTTTTTTAAGCAGAGATTACTCTTCTGAAAGAATATAGAAATAGTAAAACTTTCCTTTTCCTTCACTGTGAATCTGATGCAGTTTTCTTTTCTCTCTCATGCTCAAAAATCATGGAAACAATAATCCTGACAGTAATGTAGCATATCATCCTCTGTTACTCCTGCACACTTATCCATTCTATTGTTTACTCCTTGGGGACTCTGATCCATCCTAGTATCTGAATTATCTTGGGTCTGTGATATACAAGCTTGAAAATTGTGATGCCATGATGGATTTGATAAATATTTGTGTCACTGACTTGATGACCTAGCCTGCATGTTTTGTTTGTGCTTTTGTGAAATAGTAAGAGTGACTCAGTCAACTTGACTCGAGTCTCATCTGGACTGTGTTTGTGTCATTATCTCCCATATGTTTTCCCTGTCCTGGTGGTCTAAAATCCTGGGTGATACTGGACAGCTGTCAGCAAGGAACAATGTGTGAAGCAGTAGTGTGCATGAGTGGAACCTCAATATGTTGCTCACCCACCTCAGTCTTCTTTGATAGTTTTTTCAGCTTTCCTCTCCTGAATAATCTGCCTTTCTTGTTTCACTTGTATTCTTTACTGGCCAATTATTTCTGCAGGGGTCTTTGTGCAGATGGTTGGTATTCTCCTTTCAGATTAATTACCACCCATGCATACATACATACTCACAGTGCTGTCTCCCATCCATGGCCGAAACACCTTCCTACTTCACCACAGTCCACCTTCTGCATTATCTTCATTAATCTCTGTCCCAAAAAATTTTTCTCAGTAGTTACTGTTCTAATTCTTCCCTTTGTCTCAGACATTTTCTGGAGGTAACTGGGTAATAGGAATTAGCTGTTCTTGTTTCATGCTACATATTTCTCAGTGAGGTAAGTAAAAGTTGTCCCTGCCTGAACTTCTGCTCTCATAACAGGAGGAGATGCTGTGCATTCTACCTCATGACAGATCAGACTCATCCCTGAGATGAATTTGATGCAACAGAGCTGGGAAATTCAACTGAGGCTTTGCTTATAGAATCCAAGGCTCCAGATGTGGCTTTGGCAGTTGCTATGACCTACTTATCATAAAGAAGTTATTCCTGCTGGGGGCTAAAAGCAGGTTAGATAGGCACTGAAGCAGCTCCAAGTGAGAATCTCCCTTTATAATTATTCTATCCTTGTTCATTTTCCCAAATATGAAATAATTAGGCTAGACTAATAAAAATACTGTATGCTGTACACAAGGAAATGCCATGTCCCACCTTTCCTTCCCTGAAGGTATTTTTTCCCATTTCCCCAGTCCTGTCCCGCTCTCCCTTTCATTTCCTTGCATCTAGTCTTGAGAGGTGGGAACCCAATGCTCATTAAATAGCATCCTGATTTTCTGCCCAAATCCTTGTTTCTGTTTCAGTGGATCCTATTTTGCTGTGATAGGTTTTTCTTCAGATGCACGAATAATTTTTTGCCAAGTGCAGAGTTCATACTTTCCCTTGATTTACTGGCAGTTAAATACTGTCTGATCAGATGTCCTAGCACAATGCTATTCTCATCTAAGGATGACATTTTTACCTTTCAAAGAAAAACAGAGCTTTACTTGAAGATAAAAAGTCAGAGTGCTGAAGAATGTAAACAGAATTTAGATTCTGTTATCACAGTTAAAGAAAAAAATAACCCAAACTATTTTAAACAGAGGCCCTATATAAGGAAGTCTGCAAAACCACTTCCCATTTCATAGGACAGGATATGCCAAAGAAATGATACAGCTTGGCACAAATAACAAAGATAATTTCAACTTTATTTAAATACTACAAGGACATTTAGAGACATCTCAGGGCATAAATCCCATTTTGATTACATTCTTCAGCTTTGCTTTAATGTTCATCCTTTTTTCTGTGTAGAAGGGGAAACTAGAAGGATAGTCAAAACTTGTGGTTTATAAAAATTATGAGCATCCTGTAAGCAGGTCTGGAAATTAAAACCTTACATTTTTTTGCCATGCAAGTTTAGAGAAGGAAGCCAGCATGTAATCTTCTCCCCTTAGCTTTACTGGAACCTTTTTATCACTCATGGCTGCCCTGGAAGATGAGAGGTAATTTAAACTCTAATTGTCTCAATAAGAGCTAAGCAAAGAAAACAAAACTATATTAAAACAAACAGTCTGCAGCCACTGCATCTATCCTGTGTTAGACTTATCACCCTGCAGACACTGATGGATGGTTCAGAATTTAAATATTATAGTTTGGGATCACTGAACAGCCCCTGCTGGCTGCTAAACAGATGGGCACCCTCAATTCTACACAGCTGTGCACATATCCTCAACTGGTGGAAATCAGCACTTCTCTGTAGGAATCAGTGAAGAGATACCAATGTTCAACAGCTGGGAATCCAGCCTATACCATTTTCAATTTGGGTTAAGCTCAGGATTCATGAATGTTGAATCCAAGAACAGGGCATGAGAGGTCCCTGAGGACCTTGCCATTTGTAAATGCCAGTAAAAAACAGACAAGTGTCAAGTTAACCCACAGCAATGCAGGCCCTTATGCCTTGAATACATGCAAGGTTCACAAGAGACATGACAAGTTGAGAGCTGTAAGAATTTAATTAGGAGTGCAATCCTATAGGTATCTTGTTCTTAAACCAGTTACACTAGATGGATGAGTAATGATGTTAAAAGCCAGTAGCCTGTGTCCCACGGGGAGAAAAGAGGGAGTTTTGTACTGTTGGGGAAAAGAACAAAACATCTGTTTTCCATTAAGGAATGGTTCTGCAGTGTGCCACAAAGAATGTGTATGGTTTAGTTCATCCTTCTATACTGGCTTTAATTCTGATCCTACAATAAAAAAATCTCTAAAAATCATTGTGTTAATCAAGTAAGGGGAAGGAATGACAGAAAACTCAAGGGAAAAAGACCATATGCACAAATCACAGGCCTTGCCTAAATCTTATGCTTCTAGTCCACACAGTAGGAAGAATAATTCAAGTTAGGGAAAATTCCCATTAGGTCTACAGCATACTTGATATACTTGGAGTAAACCAATCTGCCTCTTCATTTTTCTTCCATGCCAAAACATAAACTAATCATAAAGCAAAGAACCATTCTTCCATGTCCTAGAAGATGACAGTAGATATCTTGCTGAGCTTTGCCAACTCCTGAAAGTGAGTGGGTAGCATCTATCTGTAGGGTCCATGTACATGCAGCATGATGAATGTATATTCAATTGACATTTCAAAGGTATCTAAGACATGAGTTGGAGCTGACAATCCAGACCCTCTAGTCAAATTTTGATCATCTGTCTCCAATCGTGGGATTATTACAGCTTGTGCCCAAGGGCACAAAAGAGGAAAGGGTCCTTGAAAAATATCTTCTCCAACAACCTTGTGTGAGGCTGGGTACAATCCACTTCTAAACTATCTAAGGAAAGCTGTTCTGATCTGAGAAGAGAAAAGGACATTTGCCAGAGAAATGTTTTCAGGACATAGTTATACAATAGCAACTAGGAAAGGTCATCACAGGGCATTGACTAGTGTTTGTTCCTGTGCCTTTCACTGAGCAAGCTTAAAATAAGGTTGGTTTCATATAAGTAATAACTCAGCCAATTAAAAAAAGAAAACTAAGAAGAGCCCTGTTCACTGCCACCTTATAAGGTGAGGGAACTAATGCAGAGATCTTATTGCAGTTCAGTGATAGCATCTTTGCTTCTTATGAAGCCAGACAGTTAGTAGAAACAACTGCCAAAAATAAGTCCCGTGTCTCCTAGGCAAGGACACAACAACCTTAACTGGGACAATGGAGGCAGGCTGGAGAGTCTGAAAAGTGAAAGGAAGAGAGCAATCACCAAAACAAGTTTGTTTTGTTCTCACCACTGGGTGTGTCCTCATTTTGAGTGAGGAAGTAACTTAGTTTAACATCCCAATCAGCTGAAAAACCTCAACTTTACGGTAATCAAAGTTCAGTTTTTCACATCCCTTTGCTCTTCCCTTACACCCTGTTGCATTTTCATAATTGACCAGCAGTCTCACTTCAGTGCTGGTCAGACTGGCTAATTTGATTTGAAAGGCCACCTTCCCTGAGAAACAGCTGCTGTAAAAAAAAGCTGTTTCTTGTGTGCCCACAGATGTTCTCTTCCAATTACTCCTCAAGCAACAGATATAGACAAACATGAAGCAGAAGCTCAGAGAGTTTAAAGGACAGAAGAGCCTTGTAAAACAAGCCAGGAAGGTGTAGTATTAAAGAGGGTAAGAAAATAAATGGCCACATTCTCTGTCCTTGCTCACAGAGATTTTTTTACCCAGCTCAAGCACCACTGCACAGGGAACATCAGCAATCCCTTTCTTCAAATACCTCTCACTTCATTTATGGCCACTGTTTCACCTTGAATCTTCTGCAGGAGATGTGCAGGTCAAGATGCACAAGTCTTGATGGATCCCATGATGGTGATGATTCACCAGAGACTGTCTGGAATGAAAGGAAGGCTAAAGTATGATGTCATTTACCCAGCTATTTCTTCCCAAGTATTTTTGGAAACTGGATAGCAGCAGGTTAAAAAAAAAAAAAAAAGAGAGAAAATGTCATGTAGTGATCATGTGAAGTTTTGCTCCATCCATCTCAACTTGAGAGCAGGGAGGACAGACTGGAAGATGTTACTGGCTTGTTAATAGAAATAAATGGTGAGAAATTACCATGTGGAATTGATAGAGCCTACCCTTGGCAAATAATTTTGGCATAGGAGATTTTGTAGAATGTGGTCCTTCAGCCTGCCAGAAGTTTGAATTAAACTGTACAAGGGAGACTTCTAAGGACTGTTTGCATGTGGGACCCTGCAGAGTTTGTGATCAGTCGAAGAAATTATTTTCTTTGGGACAGCAGCATGTGTGTGGAACCTACATCCAGCTGTTGTAGTTTTAATCTTCTAGTGTCAGCTTTTCACTATACACATCTGCTTAGAGTGGCACGTTGTGAAGTTCTGCATATACCTATGAGACCTTTATTTCTTTCTACTTTCCTGGGAAAAAAAAATAAGTCTCTGTACTGAGATGTTATATCTTCTTTGGTCCATTGCTGAACTGTGGATGTGGAAAGTGCTACTCCTGAAAACAGGACAACACCATGAAGCAGCTCTACGTGCAACACCAAGGGCAGTACCAAACCTAGAAACCCTATATATTTGAAACACCTGACATATATCAGTCACATATATCAGTCACCTGGGGCTTTGCTCAGTGCTGGATATTTTTTGGGCAACCCCTGAGATGCTGAAAGTTTCATTGGGGTGGAAGAAATGATGACAGTAATAGGTTAATCAAAACTAGCTGGTTAAAAATAAAACCATGGGGTTTGCACAGGTGCTCTGTCTTAAAACAGGATGTGGGGTGAGCTGTGAACATCATCAGAAATTACTCTTTCTTTGGGTGGTGCCAAGAATATAGACTCTTTAGCATCTTGTCTATTTAACCTGTGTGGTTTCCTGAAGACTGTGCTTTTCTGTGACTTCTCAGAATAGTGTGCAGGTCACAGGATAGTTTTGTTGATGAACATGGGATTGTCCCGTTTAAACTGCACAGATAGTGATTAGGGGCTAAAACACACCAAGGCAGAGTCCTGCTCTGATTGCCACTTACAGAACTCTGTACCTTACTTTTTCCTGACAGTGATGCTGATCTGCAGGTTGGATCTATTTTAAAATATAGTCACTTTTTCTCTCTCAATTAAGGTTACATAACTTCAGTTTTCTATTTTTTTTACTATGAATTATGTATCAAACTTAATTCCCCCTACCTCCCTAAGTGAAGCACTGCAGGATCTCTAGCAAAATTGCAGTTAATAATTAAAAAAAAAATAAAAATCTATGACAACCTCTACATTCAAAGAGTCATTCACTCTTACCAGGAAGGAGCAGCCTCTGAATTATAAAGTTTATTGCTTTGTTTTAGCAGTGTATTTGGTTTACCTATATTTCATTGTTGTGAAGCAATCACTGCCATAAAAATGTAAGCCACTGAGATTTTGGTTTTCAACATCAGAGAATGAAGACAAAATTTAAAGCCCTGAGCTGTCTACTTTTCTGTCCTTAAACTGAGCTCAGTAAAGTCCCTTCTAGAGCATTTGAACCATCAAGTGTCTGACCTGAAAGGTATACTTAATGATAACAGCTAACTTTGTATTGCTTTTGCTGAGAGCAGATAGACAAGTGGGTATCAATGAGAGTTCATCCTTTGACCCTTCATACCCTCCTTCTTTTCTATTTTCTCTAGAAGACCCAATGAACATAACTGACACCTCAAACATTTATCAGACTTTATATTGTGCTCTTTTTCCCATTTGTGGTGTCTAGAAATCTCCATTTCATCACACACACATACATATTGCACTGTCCCTGTGTTAAAAGCTGTCTGTGGGGTTAGTTTAACCACTGACATTTAAACTCATCGGAAATACTCACATTGCAATGTCAGATTTGAAGGAGATAGCTACTAAAGATGGTGTTGCTGTTTCTTATCTTCCCCGTATTTTACTCTAATCCCTAGTGTGAATACAACACCTAGCAAAATATGTATTTTTGGTAGCTGGGAATCTCTGGGGTTCTCAGGTCTCAATAGTTTCATAGTTTTGAAGAACTGGCTAACAGTGTGGGTTGCAACGTGGGTTTCTGCCTGCACGTGGAAAGGGTGTGTCACTCAGCAGCTTCTCAGCTATCTGTGCAGAAAAAAATGCACGTCTCACTTTCGATCATCACAGCCCTGCAACTCAACCCACACGCAAAGCCAGGAGTTTGTAAACTACTTGGTAAACAATGCATTGTTTGTAACCACCAAGTAGATCCAAGAGAATTGTTTCTTGTGTTGTTTGCCCTCAAGGTAAAAGGTATTGCTAATAGTAACTCTGTGAAAATTCAATACATTGACAGAACAATTTTCACTGTGAGGTACTTTACGACCTAGAAATTTGGCTGTGGAAAGTCTGATCTGTCATTACCCAGGTTTCTGCCAGGAGTGCGGGACGTGGATGGTCTGAAGGGAAATGTTTCTATTAGCGACTAATAAGGAGACTTCAGAGCAGTAAATTCCACACGTTGCCCAGAGACTTTTCCAGACAACAAAAATGCCAGAATTTTCCTGCAAATGGTGTTGAGATACTTTTAATGATCATAGCTGTGGAGGGCAATGATTTGGCTTCTGTCTTACAGAAGGCTTGACACCTTCAGAAGAGCCTCTCTCCATCTCCAGATGAGTCCCTGGGTCAAAGAAGGGTGAGATGTATTTTATCACTGGCATTGCTTCCAATGATACACACCCTACACTCCCTGTTTTTAGCCACAAGTGACCTCTATATTCTGGATTTAAATGTAGTGCAGTATCTTGAAACAGTGCACCAATTCAGGGAAGGGAATGCATGAAGTTTTCTAAATGCTGGTATAAGGAGCAGTTAAAGACTGACTCACAACTCACAGAAATCAATGGTGATTGCAGTGGGACTGGTCCGAGCCATAAACAAGGAGAGGCACTTGGTATCACAGACTTTTCTTCATTCTTATTGGCTAGCACCTGTTTATTTTTAAATGGCAACAGCTCTCAACACTTGACTATTTACACAGCTCTTGTATCAACAAATATTTTCCCCAAAGTGTTGCAGTAATTAACATATAAATAAACCATGTCTTTTCAAAGCCGGTGACATATGTTAGCAAGCGTTTGCCAACACAAAGCTTAGCACAGCAAATTTGAGGAGATTCCATTTCTTCATCTTTTCAGGCAGACTATTGCTAAGACAGGTCAATTAGCAAGTTGTAGAATGTCCAATTGTGATCCATATGACAGGAACAAACATCTATCAACTGCATCCATTTCACCAGCCTAACCAGTACATTTGCAAGGATTTTCAAGAAAGCAGCAAAGAACAGGGAA
>JANHGL010008510.1:73339-158860 GCA_024611195.1 Ceyx melanurus
AATTAGCAAGTTGTAGAATGTCCAATTGTGATCCATATGACAGGAACAAACAACTATCAACTGCATCCATTTCACCAGCCTAACCAGTACATTTGCAAGGATTTTCAAGAAAGCAGCAAAGAACAGGGAAGTGATACAGAGATGCTTCCACAGATGATGTAAGAGGGAGGTTAAATCAAGTGGACTCAGCTTGTGGTATTGATTCTTCCCTTTTTTCAGTTTTACTTCAGAGGACTTAGTCTTTAATTTTAGCATTGTAACTGTGAAGATCTGTAACTATGTCATGCTGGATTAGTGCAGTTAATGTCACTAAACTGAAAGCTAGAGGTGTCCTATATGCAGAACTCTAAATCACTATGTATGCCTGCTTGACTCAGTGCTGTGTCTTGACAGAACTCAGTGATGGCCACTTGCAGAAGCAATGTTTGAATGCACCAGATTCTTAGACACTGAAAAAAGAATAAGTAAATTGTAGATAGAAGTATGGTGCTGACACCATAAACCCCCTGCCTGATCACTTTTTTTGCCTGAGGCATCATGGAAACATACTTTTGGCAGTATAACACTTAAAATACTCTCAGATACTGCCATCTTGCTCTGGATGGGTGCTCTATTGCAAGTCGAGTAAGTTTTGGTTGGACTCAGGAACTGGGCATGAATGAGGCCACTGCTTAGGAAGGGCTCCTCAGACTTACTGACTGGTGTTTGGCCCAAAACATGAGTTTTGGTTTTAGAGCCACTTGTTTAGAAGTGAACAACAACAAACCCAGAAATAATAGTAGAAAACATCTTTCATAGAAACAGTTAAAAGCCCTTTATAGAGAGGGAGATAATTCAGCCCTGTTTATGAATTGTGACTGATGTCTCTTCATATAGAGCATTTGAGTTGTTTTGGCAAAACAGACCAGAATCCACTATTTTTGCTGGACAAGAAATGCACTATTCTCTTAGTTACAGGGATGATTCCCAATTTGGTTCTGACCTTTTGAATCTTGCCTTTTTTTCTGTACACTGGTACTGCTGCAAGGATGAGGAGTAAGAATATGCTGGTGCTTAGGACCTGACCCCAGAAATGCCAGTCTGAAAAGATCTGAATCCAGATCTCCCTGTGCCTGAACACTGAACAGTGTAAAAGGCAGCCAGTGCCCCCCAACACAGCAGCTGCTTTTAAAAGGGGAAAGTGAATCATTTCCTTGGTACTCAGCCTAATAACTTCGGAGTGCATGTTTAGGAAACAGCTTTGGACTGTGAATCACAAAGTATTGGAGGTGGAAGTTCTGAGCTGCAGAGCTAATGTTTCAGACTTGTGTCTCAAGTGTGTCCTAGAGAAACAGCTCATTTAGGTGCTTCTCTGCCCTGTGCTGGGATTTCTGCCTTTACAAACAGACCCCTCAAATGGCTGCACAGACATATGGATCACACCGGTACTTTGAGAACCTCCTGTATTGTGTAAGTGAAACCTTGAGATCAGCACCATGCACTGTGAAGGATGTACATCAGTTTAGGGTTCACAAAAGCAGACTCAGAGGAGCACTGTGGCACAGCCAAGTGCAAGGAGAAGTGCTACTGACTGACAGACTTGTCACACAGCCAGGTATAATAAAGTTTTAGGTCGATGGAAGTAATGTTTTGTGAATGTTTATTTACTTTCCATTACTTTCAATTTTTATATTCTAGAGAATATTTTGGATGACAAAGTGCTTTAGAGAAGTCTTCTCTGAATAATAGAACAGATTCAATTGACAGAACAAATAAACCTGAATACTGAGAGCAAAAGAAAACTTAAACAGGCAAGACAGAAAAGTGGTGGGAGGCAGAACAGAGAGACAAGGGAGGGAAATTGCATGCCAAGGTCACAGAGCAGGACAGTAGCTAAACCAGAAATAGAATTTGATGCAGTAACAGCAAAGAACTGGCTTGCTTGGCTATTTTTTTAAGGTTTAAGAAGTTACATCCTGTTTATTAAGCTTAAACAGATTTCTTTATTTTACTTGTTCATCTGACTGCAATAGCAATTGTAATGATTCAGGTTTCTCTTCAGATCCTAAATGCTTATCTGTCTCAGCTTATTCTAGATTATCCAGTGGGACAATGCTTTTACAATCACAAAGCAGGTCTCATTCTGCTGCTTGCTGTGGGAGGTGGGGCCATTGCACCTTCTAAAACCAAGCAGGCAAAACTTTGGGCTGGGAGTTGGGTCTGTTCCAGTCTGTGTTGATCCAACTCTCTCAGAAAGCCTTAGCATAATTCAGGGCTCCAGCAGCACTCTGAAGAGTCCTGGTGTGGGATACTGCAAGCTCACCTGCCCCAAAGCAATGGTGCTTGATCCTGAAGAGAAAGCAAAAGGCAAAGTAGCAATTAGGTCAAATACAGCTAATTTCAAACCCTTTGTTTTCAGATGGTCTGAGTAACACTGTGATCCATTAGCCTGGTTTCTCTTTTCCTTGAGGGAACCAGAGAAAGAGGAGGAAACTGCATCTGAGGATACCTCTGATGAAGAGGAAGATGGTTCTCCCAAGCCTGTTTCTTCAAAGAACAGTATTAAATCTGCTTTTAAGAAAGTTGTGTGTTACTCTTTACAAAAAAAAAAATCAGTATCTGAAAAAAATAAATAGGAAGAAACAGATCAACAATCTTCACTGAAGCTTTAAAAAATAATTAATAGATATTACAAGTGGAGGGACACTAAGATCTACCCAGTTAATTTCTTCTAAAACATGAATCAGTTTGCTGTTCTCACCAGTGGAATTTTTGATTCTTCTTTTAGTAGCTTTTTTGAGTTCATGCTTTGCCTAATACTACCTGCTTACTTCCCAGGTTCAGCTTTGCCTGCATGACTTTGGTTGTTGCTTTTCTTTGTAGTAGCTTCAACTGAAAAAGCAAATCCAACTAGCCATAAATCATGGGGATATTTGGACTTAGATCTGAACTTGATGGCACAGAGGCATCTGTTGAAGATAAGCATGCAGACTAGTTTTCCTTCATCCAAAAAACCCTTGCAGTTTTGTGAGTATTGTGACTCCAAGGTCTCAATGAACAATTTTTTGTGTTATTTCAGTGAAACATAGAGGTTTTCAGTGTATGTGAAAATATCATATTGCTTCCATTTAATTGCTGAACCATGAATATTGTGGGTCTAATTTCACATACTCCCACATTAGAAAATGTACCGTATAATCTCTCTTCATCTCAGCTTTTCCATCAATCAACTGGGAATAATAGCAGCTGATTTAGGAGTACTATGGACTTTAATTAATGTGTGTACAGCATGTTGAGATCTCTGAAGAATAAGATGCTTTAGAACATCAAAGAATAAACAATGACATTCTTTGTCTAATGTCCTGGAGTCAAGATACTTTAACATTAAGCTTCAGACCTATAAGGGATACAGTGGGAATCCTTTTGCAGCACTAAGTAAAATCAAAATGTGCCTCTGCCAACAAAGCGATATAAAAGAAATTCACAAGCACATATTTACTCTATTCTCAGTCTGAGAAAAGATTTCTGCATGTTTTCCCACTCCCTATCATACCTCTAATCCTACTGTTGCTGAAACGTTTAGCTTCGGACTACAACAGAGGGATTCTCATTAGATCCTTAGTGCCAAGGACTGATGTTTGAGCTTCTCACACTAACATCACCAGCACAGGCAATACCCATCTGATAACTCTGCACTGTTCTTCAGATAATCTGGAGGCCTGCCCATGATCCTCATAGAATATGCCCGTATAGCAGAGCCATTGCAACCAGCTTTGGAGCTGAGCAGTCACACTGCAGTGCCCTCCCAAATTACAAGACAGTCAGTAGGGCACTAGTCCATTCTTTGCCCTGCTGGTCCTACATACTGCAGTAAATTCTTTCCTAGTGAGAAAAAGTTTAATTTCTGACCCTGCTGAAGGTTTTAGGAGGTACTGGAAGATTGTATGATGACACCCTTATACTTACTGCCAAGTGGGAGAGTAATCCTCTTGAAATGATGGGTAACCTAAAGTCACTAATTCCTTATTCCACTTACCCATCCCCAACTCAGTAAATAGAAGTATAAAATAAAATGTTATTTAACTCAGTGGAGCATATTTCCTTTGAGAAAAGGCAAGCAGGTAGAAAGCTCAAGTTAGAGCCCCTATTAATTTTGCAATGAAAGTAAACCCACAGATGAGGTATCATACGTGCAGAGAAACATCAGAGTGTATATGCAGTTACCACACAGAAAGTGGTAGCATGATGGTGTGTGTATCTTTCCCATTAAAATTCCCACTTATAAGTAGTTCTTATCATGCAGTTGATGCCACTGCTAGAGACACTGAGTCTGTGCAGCTCAGAAATGGCAGGTATGCTCTGACCAGAAAACCTAGAAGGAGAATTTATTCTGCAGCTCACTTTCAGGGTGAGACAGGGAGACTTCTTGTGGGTCTGTCTGCTGTTGATAGCTGAGATAATGATCAATTAAGTAGTAAGGATAGGTTTTTTCCTTGTGAAAGAACATAGTGGAATTGACTTGATGCCCTGAAATATTTTTTTTTTTCCAAAATATTTTAAGGCTCATTTTTTTTCTTTTAAGTAGATTTAAGCTCATTCAGGGGCCAAAGACTCTGAACCCCCAAATTTTTCCTTTCATCTCCATTATTTGTGAACATCATACTGTGACATTATTGTTCCTCATTCATAAACAAAGCTTCAGTTCTCAAATCCTGTGAATATTTACTAAGAAGCTTTATTATTTCCAAATGCGTAAGAGAAATCATGTTTTATGATCACTCAATACACTTACAATTCCTACACTTACTGAGACAGTAAGATTCTGATTTTTATTTTTTTTTTACAGGCTTAGGTTTACCAGTGATGTGTCTCCCTAGTTTAGGTTTCTCTTTTTTTCTGCCTCCTGTATTCAGTGGCTTCAGAGGCAGGGAAAGGCATCCACAAAGACAAGGAGAACACTGGAGGTCACACAGGATTAGCAGAGAGCAGTTTTGAGTCTGTAGGATAGGCTCTGGGCTGGTGCAGATCAGCAAAGCTTGACTAGCCAAGGATATGCACTTGGAATTTGCAAGGCAGCAAAAGTCTCCAAACAATGTAGAAAACCCACACCTGACACCCACATGAAGATATTCTTCAAGGAAATAGAAGTTTCCTGTTTGGAGCTGGGATTTCTGAAGATGCAAGGAAATGTTTGCAGAAGGATGTGTTGCACAGGGAAGTTCAGTCACAGGAGATAAAGAAATGCAGAATAGCACACAGTAGAGTTGTGTTTTTCCAATTTTTCATTCTCAGGGGGGATTATAAAACTGCACCTTTCCCATTCCTCTCTCTTTTCACTATTCTGTTTTCTCTTTCTGTTCCCAAGTCTTAAAGTGAGTCACGACTTGCCTCCTGATAGATTGGTGCAGTAAGAGAAGGCTGTACTCGTTCCTCACCCCTAAGCTGTCTCTCTTATGGTCCCCATTGGCTGTTTCTTGATTCAAGTGGAGCATGTGAAAACATGAGATGAGAGTTTCTCATATTTTCCTGTTGATAACAATTTGGAGAATTCTTTTTTCTAAGACTGGAATTGCAACTAGCTGTTATCTGCACTCTTTTTGTGCCTCCATGGTGCAAAATCAGTCTCCTGGTGACTATAGGAAAGGTCAAGGACAGAACTTGACCTTGTGGTAGACATGGAAATCTCTGCAGCCTGTGGGTGGGGGGCAAAAGAAGGGATTGTGGTTTAAAACATTAGTCAGATATCATGACTGAGGAAAAGAAGGAAGAAGCAACACTCTTGGCCAGGCCATAACACACAAGTGAGAAGAAAAAAAAAAGTCTAGATTACTCTATGCCTTTTACTAACCTTAATGCAGATCTAAAAGCTCTGGATGTTTCCAGTAAGGAGAACTCATAGCTATGTCCATTGCAGGTAGTTCTCTGTGCTGCTGTGTTCTGTAGAAAATGTTGTCATACATTTGAGGTATTTTTTGAAACATGAAGCTGGAAGACTGTCTCATATCGAAGCTTCACTGGAATAATTTTTAGGACCAGTCAATAAAATAGAGGAACCAGACTCTGAGTCTGGTCAGTGTTCTGTCAGGAGATCTTAGGAACTCAGATGTGAAATTGTTGAGCTGCTAGCTGTAGAGTGTTTCCTTTTGCATGAACAAGCTTTAGTGTCTAAGTGATGAAAGATGAGAAATGTGACAGTCACCTTTAAAAAACGTACAGGGTTAAATTTCACTGGTTCACAGGCAAAGCAATAGAAACTACAAGAGGACCTGAATTAGTAGATGTAGGTAGGACAGAGGAAAAGGGTGCTTCAGTTAAAATATTGAAGTTTGAATTTAGAAATGCTTTTCATGAGGCCCTCATTACAGTTCATAAAAAACCTAATTTGTCACAGGACAAAAGAACAAATCATCCTCACAATCTGAATCAACTGAAAAGATGGAAAGGAAAAGTCAGCAATAAATGTTAAATCTATACAATGGAAGGAGGTTTGCAGTGGAAGTCCATAGAGATATATGCTCTTAAAACATACAAAAGGCAGTGGAAAAAAGGTGAAGAGCTGTGTGGCAAAGCCTGCAAATGATACAAACTTATCCAGTGTAATGAAATGTACAACTGGGAAGTTACAGGAAGATCTCATAAGACTAAATGACTGGAAAAAAAGGTAGTTCCAATATACGTACCAAACAGTGTGTATAGAAATTATACCTGTATAGTGATGGATTTTACCTTAGCTTTACTCATGGTAAAGATCTAGGAACCACTGAGTAAATTCCCAGTACAGCATCCCTCCAATGCTCAAGGGCAATTGAAATTCAAGCTGAGAGCTACCAAAAGGATTAAGGCAAATATAAAACATCTAAATGTTCTATATAAATTGATGAAAAGCAAGATAGCAATTGATGAAGAGCCTTTGAACCCAGTGTCTAGTTCTGATGACCCCACTCTTTTCTTATTTACAATCATTGTGAGCAATGGGTTATTAAGGTAAATGGACTTTTGTTTTTACCCTGAGGGGTGGCTCTTGTGTTGAGCAACATGACTAACAGCTGTTAGAATGTTTGTTAGAATTCCATAGCCTCTTGCAGTTAAGACAACAATTGGATATTGACAGGCAGGCATGATGACATAAGTTTTGCAGAATGAGTGATTTTTGAGTATTCCCAGTAATCTGGTGTTCAAAGGGTAGGTTTTTCACTGGTACTGTAAATTAGACCCCCTATCAGGTCCCTCAGGCTCGACAAGCACAGAAACTGATTATTGCTGAGCACTTCAGTCACATTATTACTGACAATACAATTTTTTAAACTGTTTTCCAGATCCCTTAATTTTAGGATACTCTGTTTTCTTCCCTACTGCTAAAAGACATTTCTAATCAATATCCAGGTTTTTGAATTATTCTTTTTTCCCTTCCCATGCTGATTTACTGTCAGAATTTAGAAAATGCTGCTCTGCTTCCTCAGTGATTTACAAGTATATTTGCCATTCTTCCATGATCATTTAGAAAGTGGATTGCTGGCATTCCTAAGAATGTGAGTAATTCATTTTCCATTTTATAATAAACCAAGGATGTCCACAGGATCAGAGTGAACATGTTCTTGAAGGGATGCTGGATCCCAAGCCTGCCTGGGCACTTATGGATCAGCAATGCACTGCCTGACCACAGGCTGCCTGGATGGGAAATCAGGAGCTATGAGGAGCAGGGCATGGTTACTGTGGACTCTGGCCACCACTTCACTCTGGGATGGACACACAGCCCCATACAGACTGAGCTCTTCTCATTCTTAGGCCTTTTCCCCTTCTCTGGCACAAAGGCACCTGGTTATGAAGAAATAATTAGAGTCATGGAAGAGGTCTGAGAGATGTGATGAAGCCATACACAGCATAGAGTGAATCCCACATCTCCAGGGTTTAGATGACACAAAGGACAACTGACAGCAGCATTGTACACACAGGGCAAGAGGCTGAAATCAGAGGCAGGGGGTCCTCAGATGCACAGACCTGCTCACATTATTGTGGCTGCTGAAGTCTCAGGGCTGCTTTTCTCACCTTTGGCCAGCACCAGCATGGACTCTTCAGAGGAGTCTGGAGGTTGCTTCCATCAGGTGTGGGTAGACAGTAAGTTGAGCTCTGGGAATCTTCTTTCCTGTTTGTCTCCAAGGGAAGCGTGGCCATTGAATGCCTGTTTCTTGGGAGGCAAACTCTTAAAGATCTGCCCTCACTTTTAAAAGAATAAAATACTGCCACTGTTATGGTGAGAAAAGCAGAGACAGCTTGGCTTCTGTTTTTACACAGATTGCAAACAGCAATTCTGCTGTGCAGAACACTCAGCTCATTGCATCTTCCATCAAACACCTTTCCCCTGGGGCTCATTGACATGGTGTCAGCTCCATGCTTCCCTGACTGATGTTTAAGACTCCTTGGCACTGTCTGGAGTGCTCTAGCTGAAAGGACAGTTCCTCTTGGCTGGGATGATCATGTCAGACCCAGCCTCTTCACCTCTGAAGCTGAAATTATCTTATAAAAACGCCACTGCAGCAGCTATGGGCAGACAGCTCTGCCCCTCCCTTGTCAGTCATATCTATCTGCAGACTGCCTCTGCAGTTTTCATCTCCTTTGCAAGTTGGGGGAAAAGAAATAATACATAGCTCAGCTGTTTCTGTCTGTAGGCATTTAAGCTGGTAAAGCTCAGCTGTATAAATCTTCCCAGCTGTGAGAACCTCAGTGCTTTTATTCCCATGATAAAGCCTTTGGCTCTAAATGTGTATCAGGGATATTCGAAGTGGAAATCTTTCTCTCCATCTAGGGAATTGCTTGGTGTCGACTGACAAGGAAATGGAAGGTCAGTAGCTTTAAAAAAGAAGAAAAAAAAAAAGACAAAAAAGAACCCTGGGTTATAGAATTAACTTCATACTAAACCTCAGTGTGTGTTTTAGAAAGAGAAGAGTGGAGAGGAGGCATGGGGGATGGGAGGTTTGACTTGTGCAGATCATTGGAAAACTAATGCTGTTGTCCCCAAGGTGCTGTGCTGCTAAGATCTGGCATTTTCCTGCTCCAATGGAAACAGAAGACCAATACTTTCCTTTATAGTAACCTTTGCTGATTAATCAGTGCAGTGACATTGAAGTCAGTTCCAGTGGGAAATAATTGCCGTCGCTCTCAGACACAATATGGAAATAAGATGCCATGGTGACAGCAATTGTTTTGAAGGGCTGGCAAGGAAATCCAGATCAAAGATCAATGTCTGGCATGCAAAGTGTTCACTTAAAGACAAGGAGAGAAGAGTTCAGGCATAGTTGTTTCTCCTAAAACTGACAGAATTTGGACAACAGATTTTATAAAAATCTGGATACAAGGAAATTTTTGTGCTGCAGGTTGTCTTGAAACCCAGCACTCAGACTTGCAACTATAACAGCAGGTCAACCCCTAACCTGTACCAGTGCATGGCGTTATTCCTCCTCAAGTGCAGGACTCTACATTACTGGTTGTTAATTTTCATTAGGTTCCTCTTCAGCCTGTCCAGATCTCACTCTATGGCAGCACAACCTTCTGTTCTGTCAGCCATTCCTCCCAGTTTGGTAGCATCAGCAGACTGCCTGAGGGTGCAGTCCATCCCTTCATCCAGGTCATGGATGAAGATGTTGAACAAGTCTGGACCCTGTAGTGACCCCTGAGGAGCACACATTCCTTTTGCTAAGTGTGTTGTAATGATATAAAAATGCCCAGTGCTTGGACGCTAAGGTGATGATTCTAGATTGTCTTGAGATGTTTTTCTTGTTAAGACTCGACTCATTAAAGAAAGATGTTCCACTGGTATATAACTCAGTTTTCTTAATGAGGCCCAAATGAGCTCTGTTTGTGGAGCAAATATGTACATGTTTATAACAGAAAACGATTCTGGTCCATCCAGTGAAGTTTTATTCTTGGGTCTGGAAGACAGAGACAGAAGTCCTGCTTCTTCACCGCCCCAGTAAGGTCACCAGTTCCACAGATTGAATACTCTGGTGCAATCCATGTCCTCAACCGACAGGGCTTAAACTGTGTGTGGAAGAGAGTCCCTGTGTCATAGGCAGAAAGTGCACAACAATAATAGCCTGCTGACAAATTTGATCTTAAACATGCAACTGAGAGTTTCCCAAGTTTTTAATATTCCAATGGGCTGCCTTTTTAAATAATAATAGCACCAAAAAAAAAAAGAAAGAAATCACCTTGCTCTAAAGAGAGATATATTGTCAACATTAACAATACCTTAACAGTATTTCTCATCAGGGAACAAATACATGGATTTGTATAATGCACAGAGCTATCTACAAAGCAGAAGCAAATACAGCACCTACTATTTCCCTTGAGTCCCATATTTCTAGGTGGTAAATGAAAGCAAACCAAAGCAAATCACTGTGATCATGAAAACATATGACACCAAAAGCAAGGAGCTGCACCACATGGTTTACATGGGAAACAGAATTTGATTTCCATCAGCATAATGAGAATTTGTTCCCATGGCATTCTGATAATGCAGGCCTCATCCAGAAAGATAAATATGCTGGTGTCTGGGGATAAATTCAATTATTTCATATTTTCACTGAACTTACATAACCAAGGAATATGACTTCTTGCCTGTCCATTAGCAGGACATGGATGGCCCATTACTGCCTGCAGTAAATTACTCTAGATAAGCAACATCTCTCAGGAACAAGCTGAAAGAGGGCAAAACAAGGGCAACCTCTTAGAGCCAACATCCACTGTAGTCAGATGGCATGGGGGCAATAATAGCCTGCATTGGGAGCCCTGGTAGTGACAAGCCCTCCGCTGCACTGGTACAAAGAGGGGGGAACTGGGAAGAGGGCTGGATAGTCTGGACAGGAAATGGCAGTTGACACCTTGAGTCAAAGTCTGTGCTTCACACTGGTGTCTCATTTCTAAGACACTTAGAAAGAAACATTTAAGTCTCATGAATTGATGGGGTCTCCTTTTACAGGTTTTTTTCATGTCACATGTAGTGCATGGACCATAAGTCTTGTGCAAAGTCCATCTAGGAAGATCAGCTGGGAACCCTGAACCAGGAATTTTACTCTTCAGAAGGAAGGCCGGAGAGTCCAGTGTAGATGAGACTATTTCTCTCCCTCCAAAGAAAAAAAACCAACAAACAAACAAAACCAAATCAACATAATGCTGTAGGAGGACTTGAAAAGCTGTTGGATCTAGTCCATGAGTTACCTCTGTGGGGGACACATCAGTCCACTTCTCAGTGCTAATTACCTAGTCCTTACCTGCATTGCTCTTTAGCACTCAATGGCCCAAATCCTCTAAGTTATTAGTGCACATCACACCTACTGATGTGATTGTGGAAATGGATTTAAGTGGGAAATGGCAATTAAATTCTTCTGGTTATGCAAGCCAAACCCTTTGAGACAAAGCATGGTGGTATAAAGAGTATCTACTACAATAAGGCTTTGCTAAGGGTTAGTGTAATACTGCAGGATAATCTTTTCACTATATTTTTAATGGATGGTGTCCAACAAGTGCAAGAAAGCTAGAGTCAATATTCACTATTTTGTACATCTTCAAATGCAATACCTAGTCCTCAACTCACAAATTTAAAGTACATTAATTTTTGCCATCAAGTTTGGCCAATGATAAAGTAAGTTTCAGGAAAGCTGACAACCTCATACTGCTGTTCCCTGGGGACTGATGTTCCCGAGACAAGGGAGAAGCTTCATTCACTTAAGTTTGTAGTTCTTGTAATTGCACAGCACAGAATCCTCCCATGCAGGATGAGAAGTATCATCAAGCCCTTCCTTCTCTTCTAAGCTGGAAGTGTCAGCATGGAAATGAACAGCAAACAGCTATGGAGTACAGAGGTACATTTTCCAATTACAGTCTTTAACACATTTTACCAGGAGGCAGCTGGATTCCAGACACTGTGACCCCAGCTACTTCATCCTTCTATTTCTTCATAGTCATTACTAGGTAAAGCAGTACATGGGTTCCCTGTGTGTATCTGCTGTGTAAGTCATGCTTAGCAAATTTGGGGATCCATTTCATTGGCGGTATTTTCTCTTTTTTACTAAGATTCAGCTCTTTTTTCCCTTGTGGAATCAATCTGTATCAGCCCTTTCATTTTTTTATGGTTTCATTCTGAAACTCTGCCCATTTTGGGATTCACGTGCAGCCTGACAATTTAGGTTAAACTCTGAAGTCATTTTTCAGTTCTCATAAAATTTTCAGAAGCAACTAAGTGACTTAGGACCCTTTTTGTCAGTCATAATTAAAGCATTTAGGTATGTATGTCTCAGTGGAAGTCTCAGACAGCCATGAGCATATATGACCATTGGGAAATCATTTGATTTAGGTCTCAGGGGTGTCCAGGTACTTCTTTTTGGTTTGTTTGTTTTTGTTTTGTTTTGTTTTGTTTTTTTAATAAGGTCCTGAGAGTAGGCTAAGGGAGGTTTGAAGAGAACTTAGCCCATGTATCTATGGTCTGTGCTAATTTGTGTAAAGTTTGGTCTTTTTCTCCAAAGAAGATTATTTTTTTTTTAGATCAAGATACACTCACCAACCTCAAAAAAGTTTGCTTATGGGTGAATAACAGCAGCAGTTCTGAGGATAAAATTCCTAATCTTTTATGCAACAGAACCAAGGCACAGTGAACTAAATGCCATTTCTCTAGGCTTTAAACATATATGCACTTAAATCAGTCTTCTGGGATATAGGAGTGTCTGTGCTGGAAGTTCACCTGAAGTTTAAAACACTAAAATAGCATTTCAGACATAGATGAAGTCATTTGATTTTAGAGAAACTGTGACCATAGGATTAACTATTGCTCACCCAAGTTTCCAGCAGCACAGCATCCTCCTCTTGGCAAAGAGGGGAGTGCTGTCAGGGCCATGGAGTGCACAGGACCATGTGGTCAAGCCAGCAGTGAATTTGAGCTCCATCCTTTTGCATCTTATAGCTCTAATTTTCATTAAGGAACACCTGTACCAGCAGTTAGGATCAGTAGGAGCCAGAGATGAACATGTACACTTACTATACATCTCTTTGGAGAGCTGGCATAAACTTACACAGACTCTTCCCACCTAAGATGACCTCTGTTACCTGATCCTGTCTGACTCATATTTGCTGGCAGGAATGGCAATGGGGTAAACCTCCCTGAAGTACAGACCACCAGCAAGACACGGGGCTGTTGCTGACTGTGAGCTGCTAATAGCACATGCCTAGGAGGTGATAATTATTACAGCATGGCTGATTGCTTTAATTTCTGTTCTATTCCTGGACTAGCCCCAAATCCAGAGTTACTAAGTGGTTTATAGGTTGGGTCCATTCCGCCCTTGGCTCTATGTTAGTGTATGGAGTTAGTTTCTAACTGATCAATCTTGTCAACAAGAAATTAGCAAGTATTTACCCTCCCATTTCTCTGATGTTTGAAGGGAATCAAAGATATTGACTGGTCTCAGGTACTTATAGGTACCTTAGTCTTAGGCTGTGGCTAAACCACCAAATTCTGACTTTAGGACACAGGATTCAACCTCATGGCTCCAACTGTCATGTCTAACACAGGGCACCACAAGGGATAAAGACAAAATTAAAACAAATTCTAGTCCTTAATACTGTGAAATCTGATTAGTGCAGAAAGGTCAAATCTGAGCTGATATTTAATAGTGCTGATGATCACATTTAACCCTATGAGTAATTCCTGATTTAGCATGTGCATCATGCTGTAAAAAAAAATGTTCAAGGAGACACAATCAATATGTTTCTTCCAAGATTGGGTGTTGTTTCAGTTCACAATGACCTCAAATGCTAACATCCAAAATTGATCCAAGTTTTTATCCTACTTTAAAGAAACAACCAGAATGTAACTTCTGGATTCAGCACTAAGGGAAGCAGGAGTTACAGTCGTCCTGCCAATATAATAAAACATATTTTGTGTGTCATGTTTCCAGTGGCACCATTAATAGCTCATTGGTCCTCTGTACCTAAAAGGTTGCAGCAGGGTTTTTTGCCAGCATCAGTTAAGCAGAACTGTAGTTGTGATTACAGAAATATTGAACACTTTCCATGCAGTGTTATGCCTTGTCAAAGGTTTTTTTCAGCTGGGTTGCTGTGCTCTGACCTGTCATGAAACACCTGTTCTTAAAGCAGTTTCTTTGCATGTTTGCTAGTCTCTTTTTCTCTCTCTTTTGGTGAAAACACAGCTCTGACAGTGACTTTGGAAAGCCTCACAGATGTTTTGCTTTTTCTAAAGTAAAAGCCACCCTAGCAGCTCACAAAGGAACCCACTTAGCTTTTCTTTATGACACTGCCATTGTGTAGGTCCATAAAACACCCTCCTTCTTAAAGTTTGCACAGCCAGTAGCTGTTGTGTTATTTTATTTGACTCTTTGTAGTTTTCATTTTGGGTAAAACTGGAATTTTTCTCTTGGACAATGCTGCAGGGGGAGAAAGGGAGCAAACTTGAAGAAAGAGAAAAGCCTCATGGTTAGTAAATAATGAAAAACATCAATGCCACCAGTGAGGCAGCCGAAAAGACGTCACGAGTCAATGAGTCAGCTGGACAAAGGCACGTTGAGAGCTAAGAGTCAGGAAAACATGTAGACATTTGACAAATCTAATGAGCTCTAATAACAGATATATTTAGCAGTGCTTCATGATGTGAAGGATGAATCTCATAGTCAGGTTAACCCTTTGACAATGGCAGGAGTTTTGCCAATCACTGACTAAGATAATAGGTGGGAAGAGTCCCATATTCTCATGGAGAGAGATTGATGCAAACAGGAGGCTAAACAGTCATTTCTCTATTCCCCCCTTGTATTTCTGAGATCCCCATAAAAAGCTCTAGCAAACTACTCAGTACAAAACTATCCAAGCAGGCTAAGGAAAAACTAGTATTTGAGAATTAATATATTTTTACATCTATTTACATATATTTTTATAGATGGGAGACATTCCTTTTCTACTATCATGTGAAATGCCCAGACCTATACCTGAGAGTGTAAGTTTAATGGAAGGAGTCCAGGATCAGTAACTATCAGTAACTACACATAGGTGTAGAAGGGCAGACCTGAACTGTCAAAATCAGGCTTTATCATCTCCACAAATGACCAAGACAGCACACTCCCAGGACAAGCCAATCTGGGGTAGTCTTGCACCAGAGACAGAAAAGTGAACTATACTGAGCCAGAAGTCAGGAGATTGAGATTAAACCTAATCATAGCACAGCACAGAGGTGGAAGATTCAAATATTCATCTACTTTAAGACTGAGTCCTGCATCTTCCATAGTGAGGAAACTTGCTCATCTGGAGTTATCTGTCAGTAGAACAGACTACTACTCATGGATAGCATTTTTCAGGTTGGTACCTGGTAAATAGCAGTGGATAGTTTAGAGAAGTGGTTTTTTTCCAGAATTTTGTTTCAGGGAATATCTTTGGTTTCCATTCAGTTTCAGAAATAATTAAGAAAATGAAACAATTGATCTTCCCTCTTTGCTTCCATCTGAAAACCTTGCTCTAGTTCACCCCTAAGTGATATGTTTGGAAGGTCTTCAGAGGGTCACAGAGAAAATATCTAATTAAATGAAAGACCCAGAGACTCTGGGGGAGGTCACCCTCTTTTACAGAGGTTAACACAGTGCTGTTTAACACAGTAAAGAGGTTAACTCTGACATTGATATTTCCGCTAACTGCTCAATTTTTTTCACCCCAGGTTAGGAAAAGTCTATGCCAGATGCTATAGAAAGGAGAAAATAGTTTAGGACAATGAAGTAAAAGCTTGCTCAGTTTCACCAGTATTAACCAAGAGGATATTTCCAATCACTTTTGTGTTAGTTAAGTGAGAGCAAAAATAGTTTTCCAACATTGGAGTAGGATTTAGGGTTAAATCCAGCCCTTACCATGACAGTTCTGTAGTCTTGACCACTCAATCACTGTGCAGTTCTGGTCTTCATCAGAAAAATTGCTTTCTAATTGATTGATTGGTTTCCCATAAGGTAGAAGACCAATGTGGTCCAATCTCTCCCCAGAAAGGGTAGATAACCCCAGAGCTCAAATCGCAAAATCTTGTCATCATGTTGTCTCTACACATATGAGTGGTTTTTAGCACAGGATGATCAGGGTCTTAATGCTGGTCTTTAGATGTTACTCGAAGAAACTCTGACAGTAACAATAATATTGCATTTAAAATATACATTTGCTTTCGATAACTGCATCTAACCATCCTATGGGGATCAGAAAAAACACCACACATGTAGGCTGGTAAACAGTCCACCTAAAATTTCAAACATTTGCTATTACTTGTGAGCAATCTGCAGATTGAAAATGATGCAATTAATTAGAAAATGCATTTGCAGACAAATTTACATAACAGAAAGTACTGATATATCCTGAAGGAATTATTGTAAATGATTTATCCAGTTCAAGTCAAAATAGAGTATGAAGGTCCTTCATCCCACAGCTTGTAGAGCAATTTATAGCTGATAAAAATGGTAGCATTCAGGCAGTTAATCTCTATCAAAACCAAACAAATTTATTACAGTGTCTCAAAGCTTAATACTTCCTTTTCATAGACCAAAACCACAAAATATGTGTAAGTTATGTTATGGGCATGTGTCAATGGCCAAAAAAGAGAGGTTTTGAGATATAAGGAATACCACACAACATGCCGTCTGTGCATTTAGTGATCAAAAACCATCAGATTCGAACTGAAGAGTTTCTTGTTGCAGTTTGCTGGAAAGACAGTATATCCTGAAACATCAGCACAGAGAAGGATGGAATAAATAGTGCAGGAATATCCAACTAGTTTCTTTTCATTCCTGTTTTATAATCCAAACACTAAATTAAGCAGATTTGTGAAGGGAAACAGAAACCTTACTGTTAGTATTTTGAAGTGACATGCTTTGGAAAGAAATCAAAATAGAAGTCACAGTTGAGTTATCTGTCCCTAAACTTTGCCCTGATGATCTATCTAGTTTAATAAAAGTCTGCAAACTCAAAAGTGCAAGCCTTAAAGGCTTGCAAAGTCTCCAGCAGATGGTGTTTTATTTTTGCATCACCATTGGGCCACATTTGCTAAGGCATCTATGTATTCCTCTGCCCCAAAATACTATTATTATAATTTGTATATTTAAATGCCAGATTTTCTGATTTGGCTGAGCTGCTCTCATCACTACAACATGCAAAACTGGCTTTAAGCCACTTATATCTTCCCCTGTAGTCTGGAGGCAGCCAGATGCCAGTCCAGTACCTTGCATAAATTAGAGCAGCCTCAGGAATGCTCTGCCTGGTTATCCACACACACTCTAGTGTGCTTGGGCTACTCTAGTACCCATGAGCAACCACGACAGCAGAGTACTCTGATTATGTTGCTTTTGCCCCTGCTATTTCCTTTCCATTAGGGGAGTACAAAGCATAGTGTGGTTCCTGAGAAGTCTCTGCTTTATGCCATGAAAAGATTTAATTTATAACAGGAATCTTAAGGGGCAAGAGGTACTGGTTTCATGGCATTGTAGGACTGTAACAAAGAGACTATAGCATGGCTGCCATTTTATTACCAAGCATCAGATTTGTCTTTCACTTTGGTACCAAAGAATAAAGGGGAGGAAATTCCACTTTCTTAAAATATATGAGATACTTTCATATCAGAGAGATAGTATTTCACCTGAAGTACCTTATAGCTTAGTAATTTAGGGTGAAGTCTTACTACCTGTTCCAGGGACCTAAATGTGCAGATGCAAAATTTTATCCACACTTTTACAACTTTAAAAATTAGGGTTTGAGTTAAAGCCAGTCTGAAAATGTGAATATTGTATGTGCATACATATGAAGATATAGGGTGTAATTTCTGACTGGTTTTCAAGGGAGCATCAGTCAAACATTGCATAAGGGAGAGAACTTTGTGATACAATCCATCTCAGACATTATTTCACGATCAAGGTAGTTTTTCTGTCCATATGGCGATATTTTACACAGATAATGCTCAAGAAAACTGTCCCTATTTGTTTCATTATGCTTCTGAGTGTAAATCTTCATTTAAAAAGCCTTTTGAAACAGAAAGCAAATGCTGACTTTAAAGAGCTATGTCTGCAGACATGGTGCAGGAGAGTTAATGCCTGAGTCGCCAGGAAACAGCAATTACATCTGCTGTATAATCACCTCCCATGTAAAGAGATGCAAGAAGAGGAATTAGATATGTGTATGTCGGTGTGCTGTGATATGTGTTTTAGTACAGAAAGTGTATTTTCCTTTTATGTTCATATCTTTATTTTTCTTCAAGTAATTTCACATAACAGGTAGTTAGTATTTTGTATGTCTCCTTTTTATTTCAAGTCTTATTCCTGTGGTTTGTATTTTTTCGTAGGCATCCTTCTTTTGCTATGTAGTCCTGAGTACATGCATTTTATGTAATGAATGAGACACCATTTTTAGCATGAAAAAAAAAGGGGGTATAAAGACTTATTTAATTGTTGTATCAGTATGCATACTAGGGTTGAATTAAAATCACCAAGACAACCTTAATTTTGAAATTTTAGTAGCTTTGAAGCTAAATCTATATTCTTTTCAGATATTCTGAAGAATATAAATGGGAAAAAAGGATAGCCATGTGACTGGGGAGTTGGAAACTTGGGATCTACCTCTGCCACAGGGCTTAAAGGAGAAACTGATAGTAGCAGCAGGTTGTCATCCTTTCTGTGAACAGCTCTGAAACAAATATTTAGAGTGCCACTCCAGCACCTCAAGGTCCTTCTTGTGCTGTGGTGCCCAAAACTGGACACAGCACTCAAGGTGTGGTCTCATGAGTGCCAAGTACAGGAGCATGATCAGCCCCCTACTTCTGCTGGTCACACTGTTTCTGATACAGGCCAGGATACTATTGTCCTTCTTGGCCACCTGGGCACACTCCTGGCTCATGTTCAGCTCTGTGTCCATCAGCATCCCCAGGTCCTTTTCAGCCTGGCAGCTTTCCAGCCACTCCTCCCCAGTCTGTAGTGTTCCTGGGGTTGTTGTGACTGAAGTGCATGACCCAGCACCTGTGTTTGTTAAACCTCATGGCTTGGTGTGAGAAGAGCAAATGAGAAGGAACAGATAAAGTGACTTCTTTGGGAATCACATCTGGAATCAGGATAAAAGCCTTTGGAAATGGTAGGCCATTGCCACTGCAGTGTGAATGCAAAATATCCAGATGCTTCTGTTTCATTCCAGTCTTGGAAAACACCCAAAGCATCCAAATCTAGCAGCTAGTCCCAAGGTTCTTGCTTCAAATGAGTTTCGGGTTGTGTATACCTTTGGCAAGTTAATCACTTCTCCAAAGCACCACAGGCCAAGACATTGAGAATATTTTCCTTTTTGGAGCAGTCTTTTACTACCAGTAGTATGAGTGAAGAAATAAAGAAAAGGTGACATTGGCAAAGACGAGTCGTTCTTACTAGATGATTTAGACTGCTCCACCTAGAAAAGACAGGGAGAGATAAATTTTGAAGGAAAAAAATATCTCATGACAGGATATGAGTGTCCTCTCTTCCTCTCCTCACTTTGCCTCTACTAAATTTCCCCACAGAAATCAAATCCCACTCCTGCTAATTTTAGAAATGTTGAAAAGCCTGCACCACAGAGACTTCTCAAATGTGAAAACATCCACCTGTTGTAAGTGGCAGCAGAGTCCAAAGCCATAGCTATACCCTTGGTGATCCATGAAAGAATCAGGTATCACAGAGTAGATAAGAATTTTTTAAAAATACCACTCCCAGCTGTATTTGCTTGGCTGGTACAGATAGACATGTGCATATCATATCTTTTCATCTTGTCTCCTGTCATCTCTTTGCTTTCTCTTCCCCTAAAGCAGAAGGATGGATTTGATGACTCCTAATTTCTATGATTCTATCATAGCATTTTGCAACTTTCTAGCTGAAGTTCTTGTCAGTGTGAAATGAAAGATTCAGAAGAAATGTACCACACAGGAAGCGGAGGTGTCTGAGTGAGATCTAACCTGTCTAAACTGAAAGTATATTGCACAGAAAAGTATTCCTCAGCTTATCAAAGTACCAAAATAAAGATAAAATATGTAAAGAATTGAAGGTACCAAGCAGCAGTAGTCCTATCCATGGTGGCAGTTCTGTGCACAGAATTACCTTTGCAATTGTTATCTTTGGAGAGCTCATGGAGAAGTGTATTGCTCCTGTGGTTCTCAGAGCACATCATTAGACTTTCCTTATCTCCTAAGATCTGCTGAGGTGATCTGAGGTATATATATGGGGAAACATGAATTTTTCTGTTTCTTGCAAACAAATAGGGTAATGCTTTTCGTGCTTCCTCAAGTGGGCAGCAAACAGGCTTGTCCTGAAACATTTTCACAAGCTTTTTAGTAGTATGAGAATCAAAAGCAAATTTGTTCATACTGCCTATTGCACAATATTTTCATACTCCCTTATGATGCCCTGAAAACAATGTCAGTAGAAGGTACACAAGTTAATATAATTCATATGCCCTTCAAGCTTATCAGTGTGTACTTGGATCAGTATTATTAAGGTTTCATAGTCTTTGTAGTTTCCATGATAATGAATAACATCTATTGAATTAGGGACTGATACACGTGTTGTTCACATAACTTTTGACACAGTTGGATCAGTATAACGTTATACCTGATGCAGTGATAAAAGTGTCAACAATGAATGTGCTCTTCTGAAACTGCCCAAACAGCAGCAAATTGTTTATGGCTTTTAATATATTTTTGGCTGTGTTAGACCCATGTATAACTCCCCTCCCCAAAAACTCTCAGGCACATTTTTGCAGATTTCTTTCCCAAGAGATTTTCCTCAGTTTCTTTGGAACAAAATGTCTGTGAAGGCTAAATCTGGTCAAACCCAGAAGACCCTATTCCAGCCCAAGCCTATTTAGGAAGGGAATAGCAATTTGTTTTCAATGACTTCACTCACCCTTACTGCAATTTTTCCAGTAAATGAAGGCGTTGTTCTTCTCGTGTGAGCTCAGCATGTCATTTGTAATGTGGTCCTGACTGAAATTATACATTAGTTTTTGAAATAAGTACTTTTCTTAAATGTTCTTTATCACTCACATGATTATGCTGAATCATTGTAAAATGAAAAAGAATCTGATGAGCTATCCATATAAATACTGAACGACATTAGATCATCACACTGGTGCTGTTAAAGCAAATGTAAATACCTAATTATTAGCCAGCAGATCCAGAATGCTGCCAAATAGTTTTTGGTCACTGTGTTTACACAGTGACAGATTCTCATGTTAGTCATATCCTTCTGAACAAATGTTTTGGATAGACTTTTAAATTAGTGTCCACAAGGAAATAGAAGGAGACAGCCAAACTCTGTTGAATGTCTGCCATTGACAAAGGTTAAGCATTTACAGTCACTCTCCGCCTAAGTATTCTAAGGAAACATTAAAGACTGAAAAACAGAAGGCAAGGATGTTCTGTGCTCTTGGCAACCATGCAGCAAGGGTGACAGAAGTAGCTCCAAAAAGCTAGTTACTGGGCCAGATCCTGTTCCCACTAACGTCAATAGTAAAACTCCCTTTTGGTCTAAAGGGACTAGAATGGGGCAACTGGTCCTTCGACTGACTAAGGAAAAAATAGCAAGATCTTAACTCTTCTCTTTTTGCTTCCACTTCTTGTTCATGAAGACTCCCTTTGGGACTAAGTAAAACTGAGTCAGGATGTAAGCATATGCCTTAACCAGAAAGTTATTAAGACTAATACATGTTTCATCCACTTAATTTCCCTGAAAAACTATACCCATTTCCCACATTTCTTTTATAGCCATTCATAACAGTTAAGACTATTCTCTCCCAATTAGTTTCACTGACACAATCAGTTGGATTACAGTAATGGACAAGTTTTGTTTGAGTGAAAAAAATAATAGAACCAGAATAAAATTTAAACCTAGAGGAATTTTGCTATTGCAGTCATTTCATCACCCAACCATAAAGCCATATAGTTTGGGAAGACTTTATGGTCCTGTCCAAACACTTAGATATTGCAACTCACATAAATCTTTTACGAGGGTTAAGGCAGTTGGAAGTATGTAATTCACTGATCCAGTGGCTAGGCCCTGGCTTCTCTATAGCGTGTCAAATATATCTGCAGGGTCCTTAAGGAAGAGACATCCATGGACAACTGCTTGCAGGAACACAGGAGACAGTAGATACAACCCTCCTCACCCCAGACAAGTGTAAGATATTCTGCATTTTGGTCTCCTTCTCACCCTGCAGGTAAGTAGAAGACACAGAAGGACACAAAACAGGTAATTCACAATATCTTTCAGCGCTGAAGATCCAATGGAGTTGTATTTTTGAGTTTTCTCTGTTTTTAAGGTTAAAAATAAATCTGAAAGGAAACAGTACATCTCTACGTATTAAAAACATAAAAGCAGAGTCATGAAGAGATAGATAACAAAAATGAAGACCCTCACTTGCCTTTACCCTTTAATGTTCTGCTTCTATTATCGCTCACTGAACAAGGGATGAAGATATGTGAATACACTGAAAATAGAAATCTTACTCCTAAAGTCAAACAATGTCTACAGATTGAAAAATTGCTTTCCCAAACCTCTGATTTGCAGTCCTTAAAGAAAGTATGATTGAGAAGAAAAAGCTATTTAACAGGTCCAAAGATGATTTTACATTTTTTAGCCTTTTTGGAGTTGTAAAGATGGTTTTATAACATTCTATAGATTAGGTTATGCTCCAGCTCCCACTGTAGTCAATGTCAAGGCCTGTGAGCAACAGTGGAAGACAGACTGGACTTCTACTCAGTGTGCAGCAAAGTACACAGTGGCAGGAAGCATCCCTGTGATGTACCTACTGTACCATGGTAACAGTGAAGGCAGGAAGCACCCAGGAAGCTACAGTGAGAGAAGGATCAGCTGGCATCAAAGAATCCTTGAATGCCCTGGGTTGGAAGGGATCTCCTCCTTAATTTCATTTGTTTTATCAGTTATAGCACCTTCTTTAGGTAAGAGATGATGGGATGGAGTGAGTTCACAAACATTTAATATTCAGTGTACATATTGACCCAGACATCAATTAATTCTTATTCCATGAAAATCCATATTAAAAAATGGCTCATGGTAAACTGTGTGGGGTCCTCAGAGCCAGAAGCTTCTTTCAATCAGCCAGACCTCCCAAAATCAACCCCTTGCGCCATGAGCTTGGAGTCCAGCTTTCCCCATTTTTGCCACGATTCTCTTCTATTCAGAAGCAGATACCAGCTATTCTTCCGCTTCTCAGAGCACAAAGCCTCATCCCAAAGGGAGTGGAAATCTTTGCCTGTCCCTGGCCTTTAACCTTTACACAAGACTTCTAAGGCTTTCAGTGGCATACAAAGCAATTTCCCCGGAGGCAGAAACAAAGCTGAAGGAATCTCAGACACAATCTTATCTCCTACACCAGCCAACCCTCCCTCACCAAGGCTAACAGTGGCACCCAAGGCTTTTGCTCATATCCTGGTATAACCAGACAGGTCCTTCCTCTGCTTTACCACATTTCTAAGTCCATTTGAACTAGTTAGAGTGGGTTGCACTGATGGGAGACAAATTTGGCACGTTTAGTCCAAAGTGTTATCCCAATAAAGGAGGTTTTAACTACACATTTATACCAACAGAGACCTACTTGCAGATGGTGTTGCTGGTCTCACTCTGACATGAGGGTCATTACCAGTTTAGATATGTTTAGGTAACCACTAAAACTTTTCTTAATCAGTTAAGGGCCACTAACAACGCATAGCCAAACCAGGTGGGGCTGGTTTTCACTGTAAACAGTTTTGTTGCAGGAATTTGTATCCCAGCCATACAAACCATTCTGAAAATGAAATTCAGGATAATCTTCGCCTGGCACTAAATCTGAGGGGCATTAAATATATATTTAAAAAAACAGTAGATTCAGCATATTGTTGTTTAATAAAAAAGAACAAAGGAACAAAGAACTGAAGGGCTTCCAGAGGAAGAGATAATTTGATGATTCGCTATATAAATATAACATTTCGTCATCTTTTATAAATGGAATTTTGCAGGTCATTAGTCCGTTAATGTAGTATAGCTATCAGTTGCAGGGATTTTGTGTGTGTGTGTGTGTGCATCTGTGTGAAAAAAAAAAATCATTAAAATAGTTGAGATACAGAGGAAATTGACTGCTGCATAGTCACCACTTTTCATAAAGATTTTTAGTACACCCTTGGTATTAAGGATCTATAATATGCAAATGTGTAGCGTCGTTAATATGCATTTGCTGCATACACCCTCCTTAACAGATTATGTTATGGGAATACAAATTAAAAACAATACACTCGACTCAGCTAAATTTTAATGGCCCATTGTATGAGTGATCCCTGATTGGGAGGTACCTAAAACCTTTGTCTTTGCTACATCCCTTCCATCTCCGTATCCATTCTCTTTATTTGTTCTTGCTTTCCCTGACACATTCATGAATGAATGATTTAAATCTCAGCATAAAAAACTAAAGTAATATGCAAGTTCCTCCTTGTTACTTTCAATGGAGGAAGCTGGCACATGAGTAGAAAATGGAGATCTAGAAATAAATACAGCCAAGAGTCTTTATAGTAGAATAAGCTGTACAGCCCAATCTGCTGGGTAAATGTGTCCTGGTTTAAATTTGGCTTGCATTTGCTGCTGATGGGAGCATTACCTAACCAAGGTGAGTCACCAGAGCATATCCCCTGGCACATTTCTCACCATGTCTTCCCTTCCTGGCTGCTTGTTCAGGGAAAAGAGCCTTGTGACATCTTCCCTTCATCCAACAAAACCTCAGTGCAGAAGCTCTGCAAAGATGTCACTTCTGGCAAACCAGACCAAGAGCTGTCTCTTGGAAAAGATACTGCCTCACATATACTAGTAGCTTAAACATTGGCAGTGGATGAAATTACTGATCCCAGCTTTTATCTTCTGATTCTCTACCAGAAATGGCATTTGTACAACAGGGGCAGACCTAACCATGAAGCGTTTTTAAACCACCACAAATTACAGCCCAGCATTTTAAAGTCAACGGGTGTTGGTTCAGGCTTGTTGTAAGATGAGCCTTTAAATGAAGCCTTTAAGGAGACAATTCACAAGAAACTTAGACAGGAACACTGCTGGCATTAGGGAATGCAGGTGCCACCCAGAATGAAACTACCCATCCTCATTAGTCAGTGCATGCAGTCAAACCTAATACTGAGCTTGCTCTTCTCATCAGTGCTCTTTGCCTGCAGGCTCTAAACTTTGTAGATCAGATGTACTTCCACCCACACTATAGGGACAGTGTCATCTGACAGTGGTCGTGATGAGGATTGCCAGGGAAGTTAAATTAAATGCCCAGGTTAAATCTAACAAAGGGTTAAAGTCCTTAGTAGTCACTTCAGTTTTTAACATACTGCCCATTTATCCTCAAGTGTTTAAAGTAAACACTATGAAAAAAAAAAAAAAAAGAAAAAAAAGAAAAAAAAAGAAAAAGAAAGAAAAAAAGAAACAAGAAAAAAGGGAAAAAGGGAAAAAGTGTATGTACCTCTATAGTTTCCTTAGAATTCATTGATGGATGACAGTGTTATTTTCCTTTACTTGACAACAACTGTGCCAGAGCTTAATCCTTTCAAAATGCAATGGGGAGAAAAATAACACAGCAAGATTCACTCTGCTGTGCTAATTGGGCTTCCTAATATGGTGTGAGGACATTTGTCGCTCAGCCTGCTTATTCAGTGCTGCATATTCCAGCTGTTTCAGCAGGTCTAGATACTCTTATGGGAAATTAAGCTGCAATCAGATTCTGTAGTCATCCAGGTCTAGACTGCGATATTGATCATAGAACAGACAAACTGAAGGAACAAGGTTGAAATGGCCTCTTTGTATAAGAGTGCAGTTACCTGACAGAAAATGACCTTTTGTGGATGCAAATCTGCTATGTGAGGCATAATGTGGGTGATCCTAAAAGCCATGGAAGAGCTGGGCAGCACCGCATAGGAAAGATCTATTTGACATCTTTCTCACATCACCTTTTCCCAGTCAACCTTGACCACAAATCTGAGTGACATTGAACTTCAGAGTAATGATCAGGATCTCTTCTGGATCTGCAATTACTAATTACAATGTCTTTCATGGACATATCATCACAGATGTGAATGAGAGAAAAAAGCATGCTGCAGAGATTGCAGAATCTTGGATGTAGTTGCTTCATTTCCAAATTCTTTGATAAATCTCAGCTTCCACCTACAACAGGAATCTCAGAGTCAAAGACCTCAGGAGATGGGTACAGGTTCCCAACATGTGCCAGATTTTCATCTGAAGCCCTTGTCAGCTTTGATCCCTTTATCAATACTTGGTAACTACTGAACATAGGTTGTTGAAACTCTTCATGCTTTGAACTGATTTTATCACAGCTATAACTGAGATGTTGAACCAGTGAAGTCAGTGGGATGACATAATGGAAATAAACATTTTATTTTCCCAGTTTCAACTAGCTGTTGGTTAAAAGTGAAATGCCATATTGGTAATGCTCTAAGTGTCTCAGTACAGAGATCAGTGGAAGAGGGTATGTGAAATGAACAGATGTCTATTTGTATAAAAAGTATAAAATCAGTTAACAAGTATTTTATTCTTAACTAATAGAGTGTGCATTATACAGGCAACTCAAATCAGATTGACACATCGAGTGAATTAATAGTAAGTCTAGGCTGCAAATTAATATGGGGAGCACTGTATAAATTAAACTCTTACTGAGGATAGTCATAGCTGTGGCTTTTAAGAAACCTCAGAAAACATAACTGTCCAAACAGCATATGATGCTATTTTATAAACTCACCTGAGATTACAGCTTTACATAGTGTCTTCATTTGAGAACAGGATAACCAAAATTCACACGCTCAAATAAAACAAACATATAAAATAAGAACCCTTTGGAACTGTTATTTCCTTTCATTTTCTATTTCTCATAAACCTGAGAGAGTTAACAAAATCATTGATTAGTCTGATAGAGATTTGGAGATTTTAAGAGCAATTGCATCCTAGTCTTAGAAATATTTGATCCATTGTTTCCTCTATGATACAAACATCTGTGAAGAAAACCCTTGGTTGACTCTTGAACAAAGAGTGAGAACTGCTCAGAAGTGATTCCCCTTGCCGGATCCCCACAGTGCATCAGCAGTGATCACCCTGTTGTTTTCATCACTGGAGCTGCTGAAGGAAAATCCCAGGATGGAGACCAACCTTCTTCACAGAAATCTCAATTCAGTGGGCTACAGCAAGGGTGGTGACAGCAGCCTCTGATGTTTGGGTGACTTCTTAGCTTGCAACATTGTGTCATAGTCCTTCCTAGCATCTTACTGATGCCAGAAATCTTTACCAAAAAACAGTAGGTCATGAGTGCTCTACCAGAGCTTGCTACAGAGGAGAAATGGCTTTCATGTAGGAGAATCATCAGCATCCACTCTGTGCCTGTGTAAAAGTTTAAAAGTTTGTGTAAGCATTACCACACTTCTCAGATTAAAAAAGGCAAAAAGTGGCTCACAGCAAATAATTTAGTCTCCCATACCCCAATCTATAGCCAATTCACCTTGTTGCTGCAAAATAAAATAAACTCAAACCAGCAATTGGTAAGATAATCCTGATTGAACATGCAGTCTGCCACCCAGAAGAGGAAGATGGCAGGTCACTGTGCTCATGGCTAAAGGCAAAAATTATTTCTTTGGTGAAATTTCTGTGTTTCCATGTAGTCTTTCTGTTAAAAAGATGATGAAAGAGTATGTGAAAAACTGTGCACAAAGGGGTCTGTCTGGTCCAGATTAATTGACTTTGAAGCAGTGGTCTCTCAACCACTTGCTACAATTAGCAGGTCTGTTTCCTCATTAATATTGGACCCAGCTGGTTCAGGCCCTGTGTGGATGGTTCATCTGGCACCCTGACGAGATCAGTGGAGGAGAATAAGTACAACAGAAGCCACTGACACCAAAATAAACTGTTTTCTCAATGTAAGAAAGTAGCTAATTTACAATAAAAAATGTAGTATTTCGGTTTCTTCTTCTATGACCATTAATAATGGTCACTGGGGAATTTATTAACATTCAGGAAAAAAAAAGGCAGTAGGTATGGCACAGTAAGGGTAGAAAAACAGACAAGAGGAAAACTAGTTCAAGCTTAAACCTAGACTCTTGTTCTTTTTTTTTCTTTTTTTTTCTTTTTTTTTTTCAGCTGGGGTGTTCTTGATTTTATTTTTGTTAAGATGCAATATATTGAGCCAGTAAAGTATAGGGAAACTTTGGAAATTATAGACGATATATACAGACACTGTTTTCTATCTGAGGAGCTTTAGGTGCTTTGATGCATTGAGACCTGATCAGTTTTTCTAAAGCAGTGTTATCCTGTTTCTAAAGAGTATTATCCTACTCATCTGACAAATTGGGGGGAAAAAAAAGGAGGAAAGAGAATGATATCATTTACTTCTGACTGAAAACAGGTCTGTGTTAAAGCCTGGGCCAAAACACAGAAATCTTGACCTCTATTTGTGAGGGGTGTTACACACCACTCCAATGACTCTGGAGATTATGAACAGTTTATTTTTTCTTTTCATATTTTAAGCCATACATACACATATCTGTAAAAAGCATCTTAAATTGGTTATTGGCTTCTTCAGGAAGCTCATGTTTACACCGAACTAAACAATTATTAAAAGGCTTAAAATAGATTTATAAACTCTTCTTTTTGAAACAGAAACAAAGACAATAGCATCTCTTTTCATTAAGTTGACAGACACTGCAACCCTCAAGTCCTCAAAAAAGACAAGTTTTCAATTTCTGTAAATTAGTGAAGTGTCACTCGAGCATGCTCACTCATTTTTTACTTGGACCTGTTAAGTAACAACCCATACTGATGAGTTTATATTGCCTACACTTTCAGTGGATGATGAAGTCTCTTCTTGACAAGCATCCCTGCACAGAGGTTCTCTGGAAGCAGCTGGAGCCCAGGGAATGCGGCACCCTGATGAAATCGTGAGAAAGCAAAGGCTTCCAAACGTGTTTAAAACAGAAAATTGTTATGCAAGTGAAATCTTACATGTTGAAAAAGTCCAAATCTTAAGAAGTCTGTGTTCAGCCAACTTGACAGGCTCTGAAGGCATTTGTCCTGTCAGCCCAAGGGAGCCCCTCTCTCCTGAAATTTATCTAGAATACCACAGTGGATGAATCACTCTTCTCGTAAAAGCATCCTTGTGTGTACTATTAAGAAAGAAAAAGGGACTTGGAGTGAATTTAGCTGATCTTTAACTGGAGTTGAGTAATGTGGCCAAGCCCCAGACTTCAGCAACACATGCTACTCTGCCCTCCCACTCCTCGTAAACAATATCTTTCCTTGCTGCTTTCCAGACATTTAACTTCCCTTTCTAATCCCAGGAAGTCACTGCCCACCCTTAAATGCTGAAAGATATATTTTAATCAAGTGGAGAAACGAACAGTAGCATAATTTTACTTAAAGAGCACAGCAAGCCACGCTTTAGGGCTATTTGGGGAAGAAACTAACCGCAGTTTGGCAGCTCCATCTTGCAGAGTTCAGTCTGGGTGGTCATTTGAGCCAGGGACAACACAGTCAATTCAGACAGATGGCCACTAAGTCAGCCCAGCACATTTGGGGAATTCAGCTCTGCCAATATCCAGGACATTAAAAAAAAAAAAAAAAAAAAAAAAAGCAGCACACCTTTAACACCCTGCAGCTCTGAGCAGCCTAGACCTGCTGGAGGAAAATTAATGTCTTTTTTCCTCTTCAGTAGCTCATCTTCAAAAGCATCAGGAAAAATGCAGTTCAGACTGAACAGACCTTTTTTTTTTTTCTGCCAAGATCTGTATGTGCGTGTATTGAGACTGTCAAAGCAAAATATTTTTACATTTTAAAATTCTCCCCAATTTTTTTTTTACTCAATATAATTTGTTGCAGTCAGTGTATACTCACAAGAAATTTAAGAACTCCATTATTCTGTGATTTTGCCATTCTTATATTCCCTTTTTTTTTCAGATTTCTTACATATTCTCTAGGGCCTGTGTGTCATAGTTTCTTGTGCCATGGTATATTAATTGATGCCTGATTAGGAGGAGGTGAGACACACCACTCCTACACTTCTTGATGGACATGTCAGAAGATAGAGAAGAAGGAAATTGGAATTTGATCCCTTTAAGGCATAATGAGACATGATATTTGGTGATGAGTGCACTGGTCATCACAGGTTTGCCGAAGACCTCTAATACAAAGAAAAGTAGGATCCCACACTTGCAGAAGGCAAGAAGTAGAAAAGTGTCAGGAAGAAGTAATTCTGCATTAAAGGGGGAACATCAAAAACAGGAAAAAAGTGTGTAAAAAAAAAGGAAAAGTAAAGTGAAAAAAGGAAAGTGCTGTAATCAGTGGTAAGGGGAATGGTAAAAGATTCAGATGGGTGTTACAGCCACTGTCTAACGAAGGCATAGAGAGATGGGACAAAGTCTCCATCATACTTCGTCATTTCATGCATGTCATCTCAAAGTCAGTATCTCCCACTATTTGCTAGCTGCAACCACTGAAATTAAAATTAACAGGCTTTGGATCCCTTTAAATATCACAGAGGGAGGCCCAAACCCCTTTAACCATAAAGATAACATATGCTTCAAAAATGGAAAGCCAGAGAAAAAAACTCAGACAAAACCAGTTGCCTAAAAGCACGTGAGCCATTGGGCTACTCATTAAATACAAAGAACATTAATATTACAGAAAAGCCTGTAACAGTGATTTTAAAAGCCTTGCAAATACAGTATTTTTGCTGTTTTGATCTACATTCTCTATATCTTATATTCTTCCAGATCTGTAAGAAATAGTTATCTTCAACATACCTAGAAATGTCACAGTTTCTTGGAAAGGGGTCACGCTTCCAATCACATTAATACACAAACGTGCCCAGCAGTAGCTTATGTTAATTTTGACAGTAATTTTTAATATTTGTAATGCAATACATTACTCAATAGGATTTCTAAGCCTTCTTGGAGCTTATTAGGTTGCCTTTGTAAACCAAATGTCAGATTTATCAAAGTCAGACATTAATTATTAGTGATGGGCAAACCTCAAAAGGTTCAGAGGCTTGGTCTAGTTTGACTAGACAGGCATAAGACCAGCTGCTTTTGCAGATCATTTTGATGGCAGATTTGGATTCCCAATTCTGCAAATGTTACAGTTACCGAAATTTAAGTGTCCAGAGGGAGCCTGTTGCATTTGAGGAGACAACTGGAGCACATTTGGCTCAGAAAACATGGGGCTGCCTCACCCATCATTGTCAGATTGTAACATCCCAAACTTCCTGCACCACTGAATGAAGCAGTGGATGTAACAGAGAAGTGCACTCTAAGAAAGCATCTACAGGGAGTTGGAAATATGATTGTAAAAATGAAGATGAATAGGAGAGGAGGTGATTATGCTATGATGGGGTAGACAAATTATTCTTACAAATATTCCAGGACAGACCTGTATAATATAAACTAAATGACACATTGGGAGCCATAAACCTATGAACTTGAAGCCAAATTTATATATTTGCAAGTACTGTGCTTGAGCTGAGAAGCCCAGCCTCTTAACAAAGTTTATTGGCTCAAAGTGACTTATTGCTTGGACAGAGCATTCCAACATGGCTTTTGGGTTGAAGCAGAATTAAAAATACAAATACTGGGTATGCTGGCATATGTCAGTGAAGACATACCTGAGGGGGACCTGTGTGAAGGGCTTAGGTTTTGGCCTGGAAGTGTGATTTCTTACAATAATATGGGAAATTTGAATTTGTTTCTGTACTTATTTGGATGAGGGAGTTTTATTACCTGGAAGAGACTTTACTGGGAAAACCTGTGAAGATATCAAAAAAGCAACAGTAGGATTTCACCAGCTAATGCTCTTCTACATCCTGCAATAATAGTCCTTTACAGTGTAATTTCTTTTTCCTTTGTTTTTGTTTTTCTTTAACCTGAAGTTATTTTTCTACTTCATCATCTCCAGTACTGCTTGTGGGAGCCATACCTGATGCAAGCATGCAAGCTCAGATTTCTTTGTTACTGCTTGTTGCATGGTCCACCTTTCTCATCTGGTGAATTTTTGAACTCTGTATGCAGAGCTTGTAGAAGAGAAAGTTACACATATCAATTTCTTCACTGACTTTGAGGTAATCTTTTGTAGGAGGGGTAATATAAAACCCACAGCTATACCCACAGAATCCTTCTCCCCTCTGTTACTCATTTTCAGTGCTGCCATTGCACCCAGAAGGGAATGTAGGCATTTGCTAGTGCATGTCAGTGTAGTTTGCAAAAGAATAACGAAGTCCACTTATATTCTGGAAAGAAAAAGAAACAGGCACACTGCTCCAGGAGATGGCTTCAGGCTATTAGTCCTACTTGAAAGGAAATGCCCATGGCCCTTTCTTAGTGCAGCAACTTTTGAGAAAATATCCTCATGAATTGCATAGGGAACTTTAAGTCAAGGACACACTGGGTTTTTTCATAATGAAAATCAGTCACCAGAAAACTGGCAACTGTGACATCGAGTATAAAACTCCACAATAAATCTAGGCCTAAGTAATCATTTGGGGCTTAGTTGATACATTGGCTGCAAAGCAGAAAGTTCAACCTAGTTGTCCCAGGCTAGAACTACAGCTGCTGCACCAACTACAGGAGCAAGCAAAGTTCACCAGCAGATCTTCCCACATCTGCTTATTGTAGAGCGCCCACATCTTATCCATACGTGTGTGGAGACAACCAGTGATCAAAAAAACACGGGCTCAGATGAACTTTTAAGTTCACATCAGCCCGGCTACATGTGTCCTTAAGTAAGCACAGGGACAGATGTTTTGAGCAACGGTGTCAAAAGCCAAGTCAGATGCTAGTGTCATTATAGTAGTAACAGCAGCAGAAAGTGCAAGGGTGTATGACATTATAACTATAATGAAAGCAGCAGTCAGTGGTGGCGCAGATGTGACTGTAATTGTATCAGAAACAGAGACAGCCAGTGCAGAAGCAGATGGGGCTCTGAATGAATCAAAGGCAGATAGTTGCAAGATGGAAGATGCTGCTGCAAAGCTGGTGAGGCAGATGCTGCTGTGACTGAAGCAGATCTGCAGCAGGATCTACAGCTATCTCACAGCATCCAGGCATGTGTTCAGCATTTGGATGGTTGGTGTTTAAGAGCTCTTTGCTTTTGAATTCCTATCATTCACCACTTGCTGAATGGAGCGAGTGTTTTTACCTTTACACAATACTTTCCTCAAATCATTTATTGCAAAATAATCTCATTCATTCACTAAATGATTTGTCTCTAGGGTTTTAAGGCCAAAAGTCACCTCCATTGCTGTCTATTCCAGCTTCTGACATGCCAGCTATTGGATTTCACACAGCCATCTCTTGGGCAAAGCCCATAATTCTCCGTTCACTTCTCAAGCAACATCAATAGAGGCCTCTTTTCTTGAACTCCTTTGTATGACAAGAATTTTGAAGGAAAACCTGTCTGACATTAGCAAATCCTTGTAAAGGACCTGGGTCAGCTCTGAGTCACATCAATGTTGCTATCAATTTATGCCATGACAATTGAAACACTTCCTGTCACAGTCCTCTATTGGCAACTTTGGTGCTTGCAAGGACTGTGTGGTTGCAGAATCATATGAATTATCACAAATGTGAATGAATGACCCAAAGTGACGGTAGTTGTTCTGGTCAGAGTTTTCACCAGTGGTGTTTATAGAGTTACAGTACATGGAAACCATGATTTCATATGAATGGGGTAGGTAACTGTGTGACAGCAAACACCAACAGGGCTGAGGCACTCAAAAACTTTTCATCAGCCTTCACTGGCCTCTGTGCATCTAGTTTTTCAAGACTGAAATACTGAGTACAGCCTTGAGCAACCTGGTCTGGTATCATAGCTGCTCCTGTTCAAAGCAGGAGGTTGGATTAGAGGCTTCCTGAGGTCCTTTACAATCTGAATTGCCCATTCCTTCTGTGGTTTTAAGTCCCAGGTATGTTTTGTTTTGACAAACTGGGAGGTGTGGTGTGGTTTCAAGGTAGTCAGTTAAGTTTGCAGCTTTAAGGAGTAACTTCACTGGGTGGAAATTTCACAAGAGGGGGTGTCGAGGTGGAGAATAAAGGTTTTGAAGTGAGAACAATACCATACAAAGAGGCAATGAGTACACTTGAAGGTGTGAGCGACACAGAAGTCCTAGAGAAGGTGAAGCCAAACCAGACCTTGATAGTTTCCTCACTGCAGGAAACCAGGCAGAGGAATGTCATGGCACTAAAAAGAGACCATGATTGCATTTCTCAATGATGGCCAACCACTACCACATTTCATAACAGCTTTGTAAAGCCCATTCATTGAGAGGCAGAGGAAAAAGAAAATAAAATAGTTTCTGTGAAAAATCCCACCTCTACCACTTACACTGTTCTGTAACTGTGAGCTATCTTATATCCCAGGTGAATGTACACTCCTCTCAGCTGAGTGACAGAGACCATTTCATTTCCATTTCTCAGGAACCATACATTTATATGAGCATCTGGGCTTGCTTCCTAAAAATTGAATTTTTCTGTAGAAGACAAAACACTGAAAAACAAAGATTTGTGAAATTGGAAGGTAAACAGTAAAATAACGCTCCACATGAGCCTTGATAAGTTGTTGAAGGAGTTGATATGAAGTTGAAGAGTGAACATGATCATCATGGCTGGTTACAAAGATAGGCTTGTATATTTAGGCGTTGCTCATTTGGAAAGGAGAGTCAAGTCTCTCTGGAAAAAGATGATGTTTTCATTCACTACCCATTACAACTATTTGAACATTTCTTAAAGTTATTTGTAAGTCATTATAGGTAAACATTTCTGAACTGTGTGTGCAGATGATGGAGACTGGATCTTAGCCCTTGAGAAATAACTTGTCCTCTTAGTTATACCATAATAATTGATATGACAAGCTCCAAATTTCTTCCTTTCCCTCTTTTTTTCCTTCATTTCTAACTGCAATTTCTATTCAAATTAAATCTTAAATATTCTGCCCTGACCTTTGCTGGAAGGAATTTAATTACCTGTAGAGTTTACATAAATTATATGGCCTGTTTGTGTAAGATTAATCCTACACAGAGATCAATAGAGCGATGGAACATCAGGATAAAATGTCTTCTTGCAAATGCCACCAAAGGTCACAAAAATCTTTCTGGAAAGAGGGAGTGAGAGATGTGGTGTGACACATTCCTGTCGTCAGTCCAGTACATGTCACTGCCACTGCCTTGCAGCCACTCAGGGATGATTTATCAGCTGTTAGGTCACATTTGGTACAAGGCAGTATAAGAACCAGTTGAGTAAAATGAATTGAATGCAGTGATGACTACAATTCATCATTCTCAAAAAGTGGCTCAAAAAGTGTAAGAAGGTTGATATATTGCCCATAGCACAGATAAACTGCTTTTCCTACCAGTCTTTGGGAACGATCTTGTGATGCCACAAAGGCCATGCCAGTTTCCACCCAGGAAAGACAGCTCTTGCTCTTTTATTATGAGGTGGAGAGGACATGCAGAGCATGCCTAACCATCAGACTCATTAAAAATTACATGCTTGTAGCTTGGTAGAGCTGCTTTCTCTGTGCCCTAAGTACATGTTTTCCATCAAATTTGAGTTCATTCTCATATTAGCTTGACAGAATTACTGAAGTGAAAATGCAACAGTCTACTCTTCCAGACTCATCTAGGCTAAAAGGAGTATCAAGAAATGTTTTTCCTGTGTTGAAAAGAAACTAGATTGAGAGGATGGAGAAGAGAGAAGCAGACAATATCCTACCTGTTAGAGCAGGGGTATGAAAAACCTCCAAAGATTTTACTGCACCTTGTTCAAACCATAGACTTCAGTCTCAGTTTTCCACAGAAAAAAACCTCTGATTTTAACAATGAACAGCCATATTCATGCCCTCACCAGAATTAAGCACCAGGTGCAAAACTTTTTTGATAATATTGCTGATGTGAGGGCAAATTTTCACAAGTGTTCACCATCTAGCAGCTCCCACTGTGACAGATTTTGAAAGAGACCAGTAGTCAGTGTACACAGTTCTTATGACTACTAGCCAATTAACTCTGTGCCAGAATAGGAACTGAGCTTTTATGAAAATCAGGTCTTCACTGTGGTGATTAACCTTTTTTTTTAAATCTGCCCCAGGTGGTCAGAATAATTTTAATTTGACTTTGCGAGTCACAGGTTGGATTTCCTGCTCCTGAAAGAGGGAAAAGGCAGACAACTACTACTTTACTATGTAGAATTGTGATGGAGGTTTCTGGTAAAAACCATATTTAGAGCCATAGTGTGAATGTCTTTCACAGATCTACTTGAGAAAACTTCTATTGAGAAGTGGCACTTACCGGTTTTATTTCCAGGGTATGAATTGTTGGGGATGTAATAAACATAATTATAAATTAAAAAGGAATGTTCATTTTATTGCATTTCTGCATGGTACAGCATAACAGTACTTGACCAAAGACTTTTGTTACACAAAGCAGTACAGCATTCAGTTTTGTACATAGGAAGATGACTTGGAGCTATACAGTCTGGATCTTCATTCAGAGTATGGTTGGATTCAGGCCCTTGGTTTGATCCACTGTGGAGGGGAGGCTCAGAAGCTGAATTTAAAGTGGGATAAAACTTGGATGTTTAAATGGCTCCAAAAGCCCAGCAGTGTTTTGATGCTCTGAACAGCATTAGCAATATTAACAATCTTTTAATTACTGCACAGGCCTCTTTTGGCAAGCCTGGAGTCAGAACACCATGCTGAGGGAGCATTCAAACAGAAATGATACACTCAGGGTAATGAAACACCCATTGTTTCTGTGTCCTACAATAAAGCCCGGAAACCACAGATGACATCAGGACCATATTTTGCAGGGCAGTGCACATACAAGCTGGTAAGACAGGCCTTCTTCAGCTCACAGACCAAGAGAAGAGAGAGAGGAGTGAGGATGAGGAAAAGGGACTTCACTGCCCACTCCAGTGGGAGCTGCAGGAGCAGACCCAACTCTGCCTCCTCACTCACAGCCCTGCAGAGCAGGCAGTACTGCCCACAGGTACCAAAAGTGGCTCAGATGGACTTTCTAGATTCCTGTTGTAACATGAGGCCTTCATGGGCAGCCCTCTTCTCTGACTTGGAGCCTAGGTATGTCAGAAGAGGTCTGCTCATTTACATGAATGGATACACACATCTGATGTATGGTTTTGCCTTGCAGCAACTGGCATGGGGCTGCACCTGGAACCTTACACAGGAACAGTTGGAAACTGTCTACCAAGTATCTGTCAGGCAACAGGGGACACTAATTGCTGCTGTAAAAATACAATTCAAATAATTAACTAATGAGAACATCCTTGAGGTTTTTTATCCATTTCCCATGTGGTGTTATATTGATGGGGTGGGTCAAGCTGAATGTAAAAACATCCATATACTACCTTCTGTGTTTCTGACAAACTCTTACTGGAATCACCAGGCCTGAGGCAGGCTGCTAACACTTGGGATTTTCAGCAGATCTGTGTGAATGTGTACTTTTTTTTTTTTATCTATTGAGAAGCAGCAATTCATATCAGCCTATTTTGGCATATCCTGAAGCACAAGCTCCCAGAAGCCTGGACATGAAGTGTCCCTTGGCTAGTGGGCTTGTGTTAGAGCAGCCCTCTTGCTGCCCCAGGGCACATCAGCCATATCTGTATCTTCAGTCTCATCTCTGGTGATCACATGGCCACCTTTGAAATGTTCCTTTCCACTAAACCTTGAGAACCTTTGCCTGCTTTTGTACTTCTAGGGGATGGAGGTATGGGATGAGACCTCTCATCTTTAACTGTAAAAGCAGAGCATACTGGATGTGCAGTTAGGCACTGTCAGATTTACACTTCTATTCAAACTGTTTCTGTTCCGAAAACCCAACTGTGACTTTTTGCAGGTCTTTTTTTTTTCCCTACCTAAAACTAACTAATGGACAACAATAGGGAGCAAAATGTCTTATCAATAGATTGTGGTGGTCAAGTTGGTCTCTATAGACATTTCTAAATATTCTTGATTAATATATATGAAGATGAAATATCCTTTAAAAAGTATTACAGACATTGTCATTCTTGGAACAGTTAAAACTAGTAGTTACTGAACATGAAGCATACTTTGCCACATCTTAGCCACCTTAGATATGAATACAAATTCTCATCATTCCTTCACCAATAATTTCAAATATTAGCCCAAGGCATTTTCAGCATTCTCCTTCTATTAGCCATTCCAGGATATGTGGGTTTTAGTAACTAGGTCCTTTTATGTGCCTTTGCTTGAAGTGAAATTGTGAGCTATGAAGTGGCTGTGGCATTTCACTTCTTTCCAATGTCCTTCATGCAATCCCAACTGGTACCCAAGCATGGCAAATGTTCATGCACAGAGATGAAACAAACACATCAGCTCTGATGCCACCGCTGAGAACTGAGTGACCTTTGGCAGAGGAGCCCAGCTTCCAAGGTCCAGCAGGCAATGAGGATTAATTTTACAGTCTGGAGAGAGTCCTGAATTCCAAGCATTGGAATTGGATGTTTGTAATAAGCTATTTACAGTTGCAGTTCTATTATTTTTATTGGTCCTCAAGGGCTCACAAACAATGCTGCACATTTTGGTCACCATCTCCTGACTCATTGTGAATTCAGTGTGTCCATAAATAGATGTAGCTTTTTGGACAACATCCTCCACATCTATCTTTCAAAGCAAGGAGCCATTGGTCGAGGAATTGAAGAGGCTGAGAGCAAAGAGACACCATTTTTTCAGCTCCTACATAGAGTGGTTAAAACTGTGTCACCAGAGGAAAACTTGGGAACTACAGGGAACACCAGAAGAAAACTTGCCAACCACAGCATTTTTAGTGGCACATACAAAATTGCAGAATGTCCAGAAGAGGAAAGTCCTATCAGAACTTAGAGGAAAAAACATCCTGATGAAATCTTTTCATTCTGTTTCATTCAAAGCCTTCTTTCACTCCTCTCTGATACCTGACTAGGACTGATAAGCAGTTTTCATCCAATATACAAGGCACAGGCAAATCTCTATGGACAACTCATTCTAGATATATAAGTTGTGATAGTGTATGAGGCATGAATCATTTTTCCTATGTGCCCAACCTAAGGGAGTCATGGCTGCTGCTAACATTATAAACCTTAACTCTGCCAGGTACCATTTTCCTATAATTCAGTTTTCTTCCTCCATGAGTCTGTAGAATATTGAAAATGCTCAGGACAGACTGTACAGATTTATCAAGTGTGAACCTGGGAAGCTTCATATACCAGGAATGCCTTGGCTCCATTGTATTTCAAGCAGTAAATTTGGTCCATATTCTGCTCTTTGAAACACTTTTCATGAACCAGACTCACAAAATGACTGATAGGTATGTCTTACTGTAATCATGTTAAGTAAAGGTTAAAGCAAAAATGGAGGACTACAGCAAGCACCTGCAGATAAATGACAGATTAAATTATAAAGTGAATAAAAAATATTATTTTCTTTACACCTTTCAATTAAATGGCTGGGGACACTAAGCAAAAACTGGATGGAGAGAGGGGTAATTTTATAGCTCAGTCCAGACTCGTGTCATCATTACACTGGTGGTATCATTATAATGTCTTCTCCAAAAAATACAGGATTAAAAGAAAAAAAAAACCTGATGGGAAGAGGCAGGACCCTCAGTAAGTAGTGTTTGAGGGGAGCAGACATATAATCCCATAGTTAATTATTAACCAAGGTCAATATTTATGGCACAGAGCGCCATTTTAAGTGTACATTATTTATGTAGAGACTTATAATGAGCACTTCATGCTCAAACAGGGAATGTATATACTGAGATAATTTTAATAAGAAAGCTGCCTGTCATAGGAAACAGGATATATCTCCTCGGAAATGGTCTGTGTGTCTCTCTGTCTGTCTCTCACTCTTTCTTCGATTGAATCAGTCAGTATTTTCCACCATTACAATTCATTATCAGAAATATCCTTCAGCTGGAAGCTGGCAAGAATGGAATGAGATGTTTTAGACTTTGGTTTTGAAGCTTCTATTTATGCAAACTGAATCCAGACTGTGGATTTTTCTTGGAAAATGGAAATGTAACCTAAATTATGTGAGGAACTCCAGCTATCCATTCCACAGATCCAAATAAGCAGAGGCCACTGCTGGGAGCATTTTCATTCCTCGACTTGATGTATTTTCTGAATACACTAAGATTTGCCTCGTGAATCCTTCCTCCTCCCAAAGTATGTATCAAGGATAAAGATGTGATAAAGACTCTTGAACTAGGAAATGACAGCTTTGCTGTGACAACTGCTGAAGAAACAAGTGTCTGGGTTATATGACTGTAACATATGAGTCTTTTGCATTTGGGATTTGGCTTCTATTCCACACATTCACACAGCATCAGTCATTCACTGGGAGCCTGCTCTTTATGCTGTTGCTCTCAGACACACAGAAGAGTATCACAGTATGCTGAGTCAGGTTTTAAAGGAATTCAGGCACATAAAGATGCTGAATGGCTTCTAATAGGTTTTTCAAATATGCCTAAGCACACAACTTCTGAAAGGCACCTCTGAAAACCCCATAAAGCAGCTATGTGCACCTTAAAGTGATTGAAAATTTTATAACTGAAAGCAAGTAAATTTCTTGCACTCTTGTGTGTGTTCTTCAGCAGGGGTTGTAGAGCTCTAAGTATTCTGGACCCTTCCCTTTTTGTATTTCTTTGAGAATCCCAGTGTAAAACCTTATCCAGTGCCAGCAATATCAAAGAGAGGAAGCTCAGCAAAGTGATTTAGAAGTTGGTGCTAACAAGCACTCTCAATTAATCAAAAACATGTCTCATGCTGGCTGAGGTCTGCTATTGATCAAAGGGACAGGGCAAGTTAAGTCAAGGAAATATGATTGGGAAAATAATAAAACAGCAGCAGTTAATGTTTTAAGGTTTTTCATAGTTTGAATGGCTACACTAAAGTACACTACTGGCCGAGAGGTGATCATCTGTGGGTTACTCTAGACAAAGAGGAGGCTGTGTCCATTAGAGAAATAGTAAAAATTAATTTCCCTCCTCACAACCCTCTGTTCAATCTACAGTTCAATTTGTGTACTTTGTAACATTAAGACTATACCAAACTAATCTCTTTCTGACAGATGATATGTTGGCTAAATTACAAAGTAGATGGGCACTTTTTAAGAACCTGGCAAGGAGTAGGTCCCTGTGTGTAAGAGCTGTGTAAGATACTGTCAGCTCACAGATCTGCTGGTGGAGATAGATATTATAGCCTGAAAAAGGCAGAGAAGTTGAGGGACCTGCTTCCTGGATAGGGCTTTTCTCAAAAAGAGCCATCTACAGGTACATTCATCCTACCCAGAGTAAGCTTTTCTCCTAGGGTGCCTTTACACCCTAGGGTGACAGAAGGTACCATCTGTCCCAAAGGAAGGAAGGCTATTGTTATTGCTCGATGGGTAGAATTGTGTTGTTTCTTCCTTTTCTGTTGGAACTAAAAATCTGATTGAGAAACATCTTACTGGCATGATTTCTGAAGGCCACCCACACATCTCTGTATCTTAAATCTCTGGTACTTAACATAGGGGTAACATACCTCCACAAGGAAGAGGAGGAAGGGATTATGTTGCAGAGTTGCAACGATCTGCAGGGAAGGAAACATGTGAAGCATCTATGATTTACAGTTCAGGAGAGGAGGAGAAAAATATCTTTGTTGCCTGGAAGGAAGGATTTTGGTGCTCCAGGGGCAGATGAGGAGGGACATATGAAGTCATGACTGAAAAAGGTGAGATGAACTAAGGCTGAATGTCACCTGATATGAACTGGAAAAGGAAGAGAAGGGGGCCTGTGATGTTACAGTTGTTTCCTCTCAAAGAGACCTAACTGCAGGCTATCCTGGAAATACCAGCCCTCGTAAATGGGCTTTGGGCTGAACAACATTATTGTGCATCAAAAACAGCACAGGGAGACACTGTGAGTTAGGATAAACCAGCAGCCCCCCTGAGTCACTTCAGAACCTTATCCTTATATGGGGATTGTAGCAGAACAGATAAGTTTGCACTCTTGCCTTTTTGTTTTTTTCTAATGTAGAGTAGTTAATGAATTAAAAAATAGCAACCTTAAAGCTGATGCCAGCTGTTCCATTGCAGCTGTAAGAAAAACTACACTGGTCCAGCTGGGCTGATGCAGAGTAACTCAAGACAGCTGCAGACATGGCTAGAGAAACATTGTCCTCCATAGCTGGGGCTCCTAATGAAAAAATATTGCAGGACATTCTCAGAGAATTGCTACTATGGAGGAGAGATCATGGAGACAAGGGAAAGATAATCTTTGGAAGGTGCAAGATTTTCACAGGCAGAGAAAGTAGCTGAGTGTGCAGGGCAGCTATCACAGCCTGGCTTCCTATAGATTTGTGCCTGTGGTAGATTCCTGGTTGTCTGATCTGAAACAGATGCCAAGCAAAGATTTTATCAAAACTAGGGAATTAAAAATATCTTTCTCCCAGAAAGACTGTCTTCCAAGTCTTTCCCCCCATGAAGGGTTTAATAGTCCCTCTCTCTTACCTGCCTGCCTAAGACTTGCAAGAATTTGTTACTGCTTTGTGTGACTGAAATAAAAAGAGCCAGTGGGTTAAAATGCATCAGATGGTGGAAGAATACACATACAGACAGACCATGATCCACATTTTTAGGATGAGGATGAAAATATAGCTGATGGGGAGCATGCCAACTATACAACATATATAACCTCTTTAGCCCCTGAAGCATCTCTGGATCTGGAAAGGTGTTTTGTTGTATAAGAAGTGGAAGGAGGATGACAGAGCTGTGCAATAAGGACACTGAGAGCTTAAACCTGGCAAAAAGTAACCTGTTATTTTCAGCTGCTCTAAAGAGCTCTGTGTAAGATCAATCCTGCAAGCAGCCTGCCTGACCTATGTAACTGGAGTTTCACTTGCTTGCATCAGCCAGCCTCTGAATCCTTAGGCTACCCAGGTCAACATTAATTTATGACATCTAATGGAGCTCCTTATGTCATTCCAGCCCTGCTTCCTTTTTCAGATTCATGCGCTTTCCCTCCCTCCCTCCCACCACCTCTCCCTCATCTCACCTGGAGTATGCATATGTGTTCCTCCTCGCCCTGTACCAGACACCACTGCAGTGCAGTGCTTATGATTACAAATCATCTCATTAAAGCCAGACAACCACTCAGCTGGATGCAAATTACTGACCTCCTCAATTTATGAATGTCAGACTTTTCAGGGTGGGAAGGGAAGGGGGAGGAGGATGGAAAGTGTTCCATTAAATGGCATCCATCAACCCTATCACATTTATAAGCTAATAAAAAGGCTAAAATGAAGTTCATTGGGACTGGCTGTATCTTAGTAGTACCAGCTGGTTATATGAAATATTAATAGAAACAAGGCACGTCTCTGTGTTAGAGTAGTTAGGTGAAAGGATGGTACTGTTATTGATAAGTTACTGCCCTGTCCATTCTTCTGAGTGGCATCTTCAATTTCCATTCTGGCAGTGTTAATCCTCCTATGTACGTGGGGATACAAGGCTAAAACACAGGAGATCCTATTACTGAAGGGTAAAGACACAGATTTTATAAAGGATCAAAAAGATAGCCTTGACTTGCAGGTGATACCTACTGTTTTGACCCTTTTCCATCATCTGTTAACTGTCTTCCTGTGATTCAAACACACAGCTTTGGCTTGAAATGGTAAAGGGAAGGGTGTCAGGAAAGGTTTTGCACCTGAACTCTGAGTCCTGGGGAAAAAAGAACCCTGTCACCTGGTTGAAGAGTTCAGAGAGCAAAAAGACTGCTTAGCAGCAAGGCAGAACAGCTTGTCTCTGATTTCTGGACGGTGAAGGTTTTCCCCTTATGGTGGTTTGCTCAGTTCAGTAAGTTCTTAGACTTATTTTGAATTAGGATAAATGTATGCTAAAAAATCTGATGCTTGCTGGGTTGTCTAGTCAACCTTGACATTCATATATCAAGCCAATTAGCACAGCAGGTCCAGACAGATAGGAAACCAACAGAAAGGCCAAACAATAAACAGGCCTACACTAATCTCAAAGATCTGCAGATGGTCCTTTCAGGTTGCATGAACACTATACCATTAGAGGGAAGGAAAGTGTACCAAATGACGTCTGTCCTGTGGATGAGCAGATCATTTCCATTCATGCTAATATCAATTAAGCACTTGTCACTAATGCTGAGAAACATTCTGCTCTAGCCTGGGCCAACCAGCTGGGCTGTTGGGGGTCTCTGTGATTACTGGGAAGTACAGCCTGTAAAAGAGAATGAAAACATGTAATGGAGGAGATTTCTTGAGACACTGTGAGCAAGAGTTTCGCAAAGACAGAAAGATACATCATAAAATTTTTGTTCTTCTGTGTGTCTCTCCTCCCAAGATAATGGCCAGTCAGAAGCTTTTAGAAACAGAATAAATGCACTAGAACATATCCCTTGGCAGAGCAAGGCAGATGCAATGATAAATTAGCTGGCGGGTGGAAGGCTACCTACTGTGCAACGGACAGGTTGTCAAACAGATTCATTTATGGCTGTGAGAGAGATCAGCTGGATTCTGAGTGGTTAGTGGAAATAATTGTATCACATATAAACAGCATGCTATTTACAATGGACAGATATGCTGTTGACTAGATAGCAGAAGCACAACTTGTCATTCAGCAAACATATACACAATAAATTTGAAGCTTAAAATAAAATCCTTTAAATTTTCCCCAGAGTTCTGTTCAGTGCAGAGTGCAAGCATAAGCAATGTCAGTCAAAAAGGTAACGGTAGCAATGAAAGGCTGGCAAGCAGTTTATAGTGATATATTTATATTTTTGTCTCACCCAGAGGGGACAAGGACCAAATGAGTCTTCAAAACACAGTAGCTATTGCACACACAGACATCTATTCGCCAAGTGTCATGCTGCATAACTGCTTAAAGCCAAAAAATATCCATTACTACAGTGAACAGATGTAAGCAAGAGTAACAGGAAAGAAGTGCTGCAGAGAAGTTTTGCAATGATATTCAAAAGGATGCAAAATACAGTAATACAGGCAGGGAATCTCCCCAGGCAACAGTAATCTAAATGCATCTTCACAAAGCATTCATCTTAGTCCCACTTTTTACTAGAATTGCTGGAATTTGAAACCATCTTCAGGAACAGTTTGATGGAGTTGGTACCCCTGCAAAGATGAACACAGACTGATCAGGAAACAAACACACCTTGATCTGGATGAAGGATCAATAGCTGTTAACATGACAATCTGCACTGTCTTATCACTGCATGGAATTTGGCCCCGCTTTGTGTGCTGGCCTCAGGGTAACCAACTGACTGCAACATTTTTTCTGCCAGAAGTCACCTGGATTTATTAAAGGTGACTGGGGAATACATTAGAGAAATACTTCTCTTCCACTGATCAGCATATTTCCTGCTTCATGGAGATGAACTGCAGCAGCAAGCTCATGATCTTCACTTGTGCTCCTTGGCATAAATCTGCCCAGGGGCAGCAGTCTTTCCAAGTGTCATGGGCAGGGCTCTATGACAAATGCCCATGTGAAGGACTTGTGTTCCAATTCAAGAAGAAGCAGCAAATGGAGAGGGAAGCATAATGCTGGTGGATAGTAAATATTCTGATGTTTGATACTGATGGAACACCTGAAGTGGCATTTTTAGAGAAGAGATAGGATCTATTTGTCTAGGTTAAGTACAGGAATCCTACAACCTGTTTTAGTCCTCAAAAGTTCTTAACTCAGAAGAGAATATTGTGATGTACTTTGAGAATTAGACATGTCAAACAAAACTTCTGTGAAGAGCTGTCAGCTTGAGTCAGCTTCTGGAAAAGCATGAAGAGTTTCTTTCCTCTTCAGATTTACCAAGATTATTTCTAGAATAAAAAAATAATGCTAAAAGGTAATACTAAGAGAGCCTGTAGTCTAGCAAATGTTCATTCTCTGTTTTTTTGCTCTCCAATGACATTCAAAAGAAGCCATATCCTACCTAAATTACTATCTGGCCCCACCAGCAGTCTGTGTGCTATATCCAGTGAGTATGTCAAAGAAAATCTATTAAACAGTGTCCAACACCCAAGTCTTCCCCTCCCAAGAGACTATAGTCAGACTTGCTTGTGTATGCATTTTATCCCAGAAATTTTTGAATCCTCTGCTACAGCTGCACAGCTTCAAGAGCTCTAGAGAGTAACCAAACCTAACTTGGTAATTAGTAATAATTAACAGTATTTCCCCTGTCAGAGGAGGGACTTGAATCTGGACTACTTACATCCTGGGTGAGTCCTTTACCCACTGTCTTCTGTACAAAGTGTGTAGGGGAAAGAAGATTGTGAAGTGATAAAAGACTCAGTCACCATTTAAGAGGAAACAAGTGAGATTTGCTGGGTTCTCAAAAAAAAATAAAAATGGTAAGCTTGTACCCTTGGGGGTAGTGTCCCAGCTCTGGAGTGAGGATTCTGGAGACAGGTACCTTGCTCCTGTCTACCCAAACCCTGCATTTCTCTCCTGGTTATCTCTCAGCTACATACTGCTTAACTACACTTCTTAACACTCAACCTACATTGAATCCCACTCTGAGCACATAATCTCCCCGTAAGCTGCACAGTGATCCGCCGTATTTACGTAATGGTGTACACTGGGCAAACGAGATGGTTACCAAACCCAGTCCTTACCAGGCTACTAAAAGTAGTCTCTGATGAAAAGACAAAATGAGCTATGCTGTACACAGACCAAACACTTGAACCACTGGGACTGTATGTCCATATGCATGCATATTTTTCTGTGAGACAAAAAAAGGTAGAAAATAACTATTTCCATTTCAGGGATGAAGGCTCACAGGTTACTTTTTCTCCTATTTATAATATTTCTGGTTTAACTCGTATTCAACAAATGCTGTATGGTATGAGGTGCATTGCCCCTAGATGCTGTCCTAATAAAACATGTTTCCTGATTGAATAATCTTGCAGAAGGAGAAAAATTTTAATAAAATCTCATAGTCTTCATTTTGGGTCAATTTTTTTGGTGCTTTATCAGTCATTTACTATTCATTACCAAGGCAATTTTCCTGAAGCCAGTGAACTAGAGAAGAACATGGTCTTCATGAGCATCTAGAGTATATTTAGCCAAGGACAGTAAAAACAAAAGAGGGAAAAAATACACTTTTTTCTAACACCTGGAATGAACATACCCCTGAAAAGGTTAGGATAGATGCACATATGTGGATCCTGATCCACTGGGCTTACCCAGGCTGTTCTGACTGCTGGCAAAGGAGAAATGCATTCATCTGCTGAAGAGTGGCTGGAGCCACTGTATCACACTGAGTATCTGTGCATGGAATCATAGTCTGATTTGGGTTGGATCCCAGCTCCACGTTGCTTCCAAGTGCATTTTATCCAAGAAGAGCTTGTACAAATACTCACCTGGTAGACTAGTCTAATTTTGTCTGTGCCTTTGCTTAGCTGTACAGAATGTGCTTGGCTGAAGCAAAACCAGCTGAAAACTGACTATGGTAGAGAAAGTAATATTCCTGCAGCAGGCTTTTCCCTTTCTCCCTTTCTTTTCTGTACTGTCTCCACTTGTTATTTAGGCTGCATTCATATCCTATCTTCCTCCTCAATGAGGTAATGTTTCTCTGAATTGTTTTGTACTTTGATAATCATATGCTGACCCTCTCTCCTTCATATCATCAGCTGTCTCTGGCTCTGTCCGTGATGCCAGATGACACACTGGGTGACGGCAGAGCACTTACCAACAGTTGCATCAGAAAAAGCTTGTGACACCTGCTGCTCAGTAAAAAAAAAACCCAGAAGAGTGAGCTCACACCGAAGGTGACTCAGCAATGCTTCTGTGCTGCTTGTTACAAAAGAGACAGGCACGCTTTTATCTGTCCAACGGCATACTCCCCTGCAGCCTTTCACTGTAAGAGGATTTAAAGTCTTTACATGAGCCAAATGGCAGAAGCAGCATCAGCTTATGTGGACTCAGGGTATTTCTGTCTGCACATGTTTTTATTACTCTATGCTTGATGAGTTTTGCAGTTTCTCTTCCAGATTAGGTAGAATCTGAAAGAGCCTGAAATGGATGATTCATTATTCATCTTCCCAGTTAAGCAATATCCAGAACAGGTGGGAAGGAGGAGGCTACCAAAGGCCAGCTACACTTTCCAACCCCAAATAGCATATTGTTATCCAGTAGCTTGAGATTTACAGACAACATAGGCAGCAGTTAATTTCCTTTACATTTATGCTGGTCTTGATAAAACAAAATGAAGATACCATCTCCAGCATTGCTCTGTATACAGCTTATAAATTTCTGCTTTCGCAGAGTTTGCATGAATGGAAATTATATGAGCTGGCACTATCCTTTATTCTGTTCATATCCTTATATTACAGATATTTAGCCCTAAGAAGTACCTAGGGATATTGGTGGATGAAAACTGGCAATGTGCACTTACAGCCCAGAAATCAAATAATATTCTGGGCTTCATAAAAAGTAGCATGGCCAGCATGTTGAGGGAGGTGATTCTGCCAATCTACTCTCCTCCACTCTCATGAGACCCCAGATGGAGTACTGTGTGCAGATCTGGGGCCCTTGGTACAAGATACACAAGGACCTTTTAAAAGGTCCATTTTTTTTGAACTCTTTTGTGTAGTGACATGAACATAACTGGTCAATGGACCTGCAAATTAATGAATCAAAAGGAACCCTGTTATGGAGATAAGTATGGGAAGACACATCTGCCTCATACAAAGTCTCCAAACCCTCTCTACCTTTGTATGGATGAGATAGCACTTCTTCTACTACTTCTTAGTCTTCACACATACGAGATGAATGTGACCCTTCTACCTTTCTCCTTACTATCTCACCCCATTATGATTCACTGCTCAAATTAGTAAAACAAGGATGATTTAGACCTATTTCAGATCTCAGCTACTGCATCTGTAACCTAGTGCTATAGGTTAATAACAGCTAATCTCTTAGAAAACCTAAGATCCCAGTATGTATACACCCTTACACATTAACCAGACAAAAACAGTGACAAGTCAAGAAAAAAAAGTTCCCATCCTCCTCATGTCTCCATGATTAATGTTACTGCTGTTGTGGAAAGATTAGGGGGAAGTGAGTAAAAAATATAAATTATATTTATGCCTTTCAGCCATGTCTTGTTTGTTTTCTCTTTATTGTGCATTTTATTAATGAGAAGGATAATCGTTATTTAATATCATCTTTGAAAAAGGCACTCAACCAAAGCACATGAGGGCTTAAATAATTAGGATGATATAATTTGGTACATTATAGGGGGCATGAAATTAACTGTAGTTAAATTGACTCTTCTTTCTCAAATAAGCATAAAGGAGAAATTGACGAGAACGCATCTTTCTCATACTAATTGGAAGCAGAGGAATGCAGTATTTTATCTACTTGAATTTTAACTCTGAACCACAGTTGTGCTTGTACATCTTTCTGTTGTACACTACCTATAATTATGGTCAGCCCTTGTTTCAGTCTCTTGGAGTCTCCCTTGCCTCTAGGCAGCACTGAAAGTAGATCTTGCTGCTTGGTATTATAACCCCAGTCCCATCTGGGTTGCCAACTGCATAGGAGACTTCTAAGAATATTTTTAAATGTCATTGATTCATTAGACCAGGACTAGATCAACGTTCCTGTTTCATAAGAAGGAATGTTAGTTATCTTTTTTCACAGTAGAAACACTGGTCTTTGATCTTCTGTTCATTTAGTGCCTTGTCCCCATGGACCTAGCCAGCCATCCCAGGATGTGTCTGACCCAATTTCTCCTCAGTGAACCTGATCCTGAACCCCACCTGCAGGCTGATGTTCTGGTGTGACCTCAGCATGTCTCCAATCCCATGGAGATGCCTGATGACTGAGGCTGCCTCTGCCTGCCCCCTTGGCTGCCCTACTCCCTGGCTGGAGATGGTGGTGTGGGCCCTGGTTATGAGGCTCCTGTACTGCTAGTCCCCAGCAAGAGACCCCATGTCATGTCTCCCAAAGAGCATCCAGTTCTTGCTTCACTGTGACAGTCTTCACTGCACGGTAAATACAAATATGCTTACAGCAGTTCTTTTCCTTCCAGAAGCCACAGTTTAATATCCCATTGTTACAAGGCTCTTTTCCATTAAAAAAGATAAGAAAAAAAGAAAAAAAATAAAAAAAGGAGATGCAGCTGATGCAATAATTACAAATTTAGGTTAAATTGTTTTCAGCCACAAATGAAAATGGAAAAAAAAAAATCACTGAAAATAGTCAAAAGCTTCCATCAAATTTTCAGAATGAAATGGTTTTGGTTTTGTTTTTTTTTATTTCAAAGAGACATTTATCACTAAATAAATTCTTATTTATCTAGGAAACAAACTTTTTGTTTGTCTTTGCTTTTAATGTTTACAACCATTCATTTCAAACTTAGGCTAATGGATAGCTTTTCTCTCTTCAAGTAACAGGGCTACTTCTCAGAGGTGCCTGTGCTTGTGGAGTTGTATCTCTACAATGTCTTTTCTGAACAGGAAAGCTGAGGTCACAACAGTCCCTCGGGGGCCTGAATGACCTCTAGGAATTAGGAAAAGCCCTGCTTTTGCAGATAATATTCACAGAGATGACAACTTCAACTGGTATTTTATAATTTTCTACCCTGTGAAATTTCAAACCATTGAAACATTTTTATTATTGTGAAGGGACACAGCTGGACTAAACACAGGGTAACACCACAACTGACAATTTAAAACTTAAAAGAGAAGGCTACTTTGCTGTACAGATAGAGAGATGAAAACAGCTGTTTTGTACGAAAGCATTTACTGGCTCATTTGGAATTAGTCTCATTGGGAACAACATGCTGCGGTTTTCCAGGAAGGCTCAAAACACAAGCCAGAGCAAACTGCTGAAATTCAGCCATCTTAGACTCATCCCTAACCCGAGAGGAATTTAACACTAGGAGGTACAGTGGAGGAGTTTGTAAACAGACAAGACTGTCTTCTGGGAGGGAACAGTTAACACAGTGGAGGTACAGAAAGTTTCAGCCTGACATGGTCTAAATTTTTACCCTATTACGTGAGTCAGTGTTGTTGGTGTATACAGCACAAGGCCAGGAATGAGAGAACGTAGTCTCACTCCAGTCTAACACAGACCTGCTTCACCATCCCAGGTGTATTGTTTTATTCATTAGAAAAGGATGGTAAAGATTGTGTTGGCTCTTTCAACCCTCCCTACTACCATCCTAATACGTTACCATGAGAATCCCACAAGATTTGGGGATGTGCAGATTTTCTCCTTCTCTCTTCCTCATTTAAATTTGAGATTTCTTCTCATTATCTGAACTTCTGTTCCTCTTACACCTTCTTATTGAAGGTATATGCTTCTGGGCATGTTAGTAAGTCACAGTACTGCAGAGGTGCCTAAAAGCTGTATGCAGTGCCCTGTCTCCTCAGTGTCACTGATAAAAATAGTCTAAAGCCAACCAACAGCAAAGTTAACCAGAAGAACTTAGATTAAATTAAATAAATCTGGCCTGTTGCCCTTATGTTCAAATAACATAAACTCCAGGTTAAAAGAGAAGGGCACACACAGAAAGTAGAAGACAGCAGTAAATACCTAAATATCTAAAGGTGAGACTTCAGTGATTCAGTCTGTCTTCTAGGTTGTTCAAATGTTTCTTGTCTGTGATTTGTTTCCAGTGAATAATATAGGATATAACAACAGATCTTTAGCTGGAGTAGGCTGATGTCAATCTCCTCAAGACAATGGAACACCACTGCCTTTCATCAGCTCAAAACCTGTGGCTCATTTTGAAAGGGGCTGCAACTGGATGTGTCTAAGCTGGCTGAAATCCATCTCCCATGCTCAGGCTTTGGGATGTGGAAAAACAGGATGAGTTTTTTAAGGTTCTTGGTCAACAAGGAAATGAAGGAAAATGAGTAGTAGAATCAATGGGAAGCATTAGGAAAAAAGATCAAGGGCAGGATGCAAAGGTGGAGCATGGCAATGGTTGGAGTTAACACGAGAGGAAAAGAAACTCAGAGGAAGTGCTGAAAGGGGAAGAAATGGAGGGACAAAATTAGAAGCCTGGGCATCCTCAAAAAAGCTGCTGCATTGAATGGGGGAGGAAGGGAGAAAGGAAGAGGACATGCAATTTGTTACTTTCAGTTTGCTTTTCAAAATGGTAATTATGCAAAGGTGTTTTAGTATCCAGTACTGTGGTGTGAGTGGATGACAATGGATAACATCTACTGTTCTCCCCCTGGCTTTTCAGAAGACAGTGTATATTGCCTCCTACAGCTGACAGTAAAAATGTTTCCTTTGTGGTTTTGCTTGTTTGTTGGTTTTTTTTTCGTAGGCTGAGAGGGAAAGGTGGGGTGTATTACTATAACTGAGCCTCAGATGCTGAGACAAATGCTATCAAGCATAGTGCTCCTTGCCCTTGCTAGCCAGTTGCAGTATGAATGCTATAAATATTTCAGATCCCTTCCCCTCAGGAATGAATCTTAGATTCTTTCGCATCTTGAAGGTGTTCCCTCTCTGATTTTGCCAAAGATACCAACATGCATGAAAGTGTCTGGCAGTGGCAGATCTGAGACATACATGGCAGTGTTAGAGTTTGCAGTCAAGCAGGGACACTGAACCCAGACTAAAAACTCAATCCCTCCCAAGGAACAAGACAGGAGATATCTTAGGGAGCCCAAAATAACATACCTCATCACATGCATACACAAATCTGTCTTACAGTGTCTGAACACAAAACCACTTGAAAGCTTTTAACCTCTCCCAGAAGACTATGCAATGTTTGATTTGAGGATCCGTAGAATTATCTAAATATAGCCATCTCTTCTAAAAGTCAGAGATATACAATATACAAACAGAAAGCTGGAAAGTGTCTCCAACAAGAAGATCAATGCCTCACTGACTCTCATTTTTACAGAGCACTGGCCTGGCTTTGAGTATTGCAGCCTCCCATGACTGTCTTGGATTCACTGGATTTAGGCAAGAGCCTCTGAAAATCAAAAAGCATTTGAGTCTGGAGACCAAAATGTCTTTCTCTTTCACATGTTTGAACTTTTTCTTAGAATACTTTTTATCACACGCACAGATGGTATGAGTGATTTCGTCTTTATTCTGCACTATGACCATTTAGAGTGAATCTAAATGGAAGCCAAAATGATTAATTGTTATGAGACGAGGACAGTAATCCCAATAAATGGTCCCTGCTTTAACATGTTCAGTTTACCCACAAGCAAGCTACTCACCACTCCTATTAGATTCAAATTCTTCAGCAGAATTGACTGCTAAACTGTCCACTGCTGCCTGTTTCAATATTTAAATCTCAGAGTACATTACAAAGAGTAAGCCTTATTGTTGTCATTTTTCAGGAAGATAAACCTATGAAATGGCAAGTATAAAGTTATGAGGAGAAGGAACCACCAAAAAAGAGGTCTTTGAATCTCTATTCATCATCAATTTAGCCCTGTGAGAAGAGGTTACAGCCAAGAAATATGTTACATTATGCAAATTATGATTCCTCATATTTCAACACCAGACCTGAGAATTATATGTTTCAATGTAATAATGTCACAGCTGACAAACAAAACTATTATTTGTCACAAGTAGTTTTAATTGTTAGAGACTGCACAAACCCAAATTGCTTTTGTTAGGGCTGGGCATGCTTTAGGGCTTTGCAATGTAAATGGGGAAAAAGCACTGGCAGATTGGAATCCTCACCTCACCTATAATGAGCAGGTGACACATTGATACCTGATTGAAAGAACAAACCTTTTTTTTTTTTTTTTTTTTCTCCCAGGGAACATTGTTAAATACTCATCTGGAGTTGGAATTTGTATTAATTTTATTTATGGAAAAAATACCAACCATTTTTGTACCCTTGAAAGGTTACAGAGGTGATGTAGAGGCAACAGTTACATCCTCATAGGCTGTTTTTTACGCTTTCAAACACCAAACATGCTTAAACGTACCTCCTGTCTGCATGTAAAGGTATCTGAGTTTACTGTTGAATCAGTGGGCTGAACTCTGCACCTCTGGAAAAAAGAGGACAGTTCTGGAGATAAGAAACCACACAATGTACATGATCTATACCTAGGTGCTAAGCCACCAAGCACTACTACTATTTACCCCATTAAATTCATTATTAACTAACTGGTTAAGGCTTTGTGGGACATATGTGTCTTAACCAAGTTCCATGATACTGAAATAAGTCAATGAGTTCTTCAAAACTCCACCACAGACATTAAGATATTCCAAGCTCAAAGTCAAAATAGACAGTCCAGAAAGGAAAGAACCTCAAACATTTTGATTTATATTTCGATTATTGCTTGAGATTCCCAATCTTCATGATATTGCAAAAGAAATTCTTGTTTTTGTAGAATAAAAGGCATCCATGGACAGCTTTCCATAGAGGCTGGCAGACTGATGTGTAACATACGTTTACATGTCATGGGAGCTGAAATCACATTCGTCTAAGTAATTTCTGTTATATTGTCTGACAGCTTTTGAAAATTGCCAGGCTAGGTTTTGGTGTTTGATCTTTCGACATTATTGGAGGTTGTATAAACAGGAAGCAATGAAAAGTTTCACCATTAATTAAGATAATTCTAAACAAACATTCTGTCACAGCACTGTCAGTTCCTTGTAGTGGGCATGTTCATGGAATTGTGTTAAGACCACAGCACGAATCCACTTCCAGTGGAAATGGCAGTCCTGATGTTTTTTCACTCAGCTGCCACTGTAGCTACACTAGTAACCCAAACACATCCATACTGTCGACTTAATTACTATGAAGTGTGGTCCCCATGGATTATTAGTTATTATCGGAGATGGTGGGAAGAGGCAGTTAACCACATGGATGTGTACCACTTGCCCTTAGGGCCAGAGAACAAGTCTTAACCCACCTTATTTAACAGTAACCTACAACTCTTTTTCTGCTACCAATCACCACAGGACACTCCATGAACAGCAGGTTCAAACCTGCCAAACCATGCTCAGCTTCAGGAATTCTCTGTCATTCTTGGGTGTGTATTAATGAGCAAGAAAGGGAAATCAGGTTGGGATGGAAACCCATTGGTCATTAGGCCAATGACATAAGGAGTTAGATTTATTAAGAGATGCATTTTTAAACTCCCTCGAAGAAGAAAGTTACATAGGCACCTTGGTGATTGGTCTTCCAAATGAAAACAGATAAATTTGGTATCTGAAGACTGGGGAGACAATCTCCATTACACTTTTGTGTAGATGCTTCAAACCCTTCTCTAATCATTAATTGCTTACATTGTTTCATACCACAAATATGTTCAATATTTCAACTCTGAAGCTGGTACAAATTTTCCCACTGTGTTAAATGAGCTTTTTATTAGACTGTTCATTTAGTAGTCAGGTCTTGTACATTTACTATGACTGCAACATTGTATGTAAAATTGGCCTCCCGACATTTCTCTCGAGGAGAAACTTTACTTTCCTGGCATTAACTCTAAATGTCAGACTGAGGGCTCCATATGTCTTACCCCACTAGAGCTTTACAAATTGGTTGAACATGATTATATCAATAATTTCCATGGCATAGTTCTCAACAGTGTAGTGTGGGGAGACTTCATAAGTGATCACCTTCCAAGAAAACCAAGAGGTTTTCCAATCTAAATAGATGACTGGAAGAGAGTCACACCTACGCTATGTTGGTGCTTCCCGACAGGATTTGGGTGGACAGGAAGAGACAGAGTGCATTTTCTTCCAGCTGTAAATTCTCGGCAGATAAGATTCTTCTTTCGCCACCCTCAACTGTCTTGAGAGTAAAAACTTGAGTGGCTCAGACCATCCTGATTGGCACTCACATTTCCTCTGTGATTAAGGACACTTTGCTATGGGAGTATACATCTCGTTGTACACAGTGTTGTATACACTTATGCCCAGAAGATAATGCAATTTCATGCAGCTATGCAGAGGTGATAGTTCAGCCCCATCTCAGAATGGAGGCTCAAAAGAAGGGAGCTCTTTCCAAGCAGTTTCTGTAGTCTGTTTTCCTCTTCTTTCAATCTCCTGATCCACAAGTGTGGAACATGCTGTGCAACCAGGTCACAGTGAAAGAGAGTGTGAAAACATTGTCCAGAAGGAAGTATTTTCTTTATTTTTTTTTCTTCCTGTGCTGTTCCTTACACCATAAAGCATGTCACTAATTGAAAACAGAAATTTTAAAAGATTGTTTAGCTTCTCCTGTCTTTACCCTAGTTTTAGAAACAGTAAGGATTTCAAGAGCAGTTGCAGTGAAAACTGCCATTACACAATGGTTTTATACTTCTCATATCAGTGTGTGTTTGTGTGCATGTGTGAACACCTTTCTGACTAACTGCATGCTTAATATAAAATAGAATTATAGAATACAGAGATGTTGGAAATTAATTTGGCAAGTAAAAACTGTAGTAAGTATCCCAAAGGATAAAGGGAATAGAATGTTAACAGTTTATTGTAGCCTCATATATCTCTCAAAAAAATGTTGTGCATCATTCTGAAAGGGTTGTGTCAAATCTGAACTTGTTGCAGCTTGAAACCCATGTAGACTTCGGAACTCATCTACTCAGTCCAATTTCCCATCAGTATTTCTTTATTTAGTGTTTCGTGACAATTTCATAGTAAGAGTCTGTATTAGAGGATTTTAAAGTGCTCCAGTACAAACACAGATTCCATTCAAATTTGATCCTTCTGTTTATTTTTTTGGCTGCTTGATAACAGCAACAAAACAAAGAACTGTTAGAAATTGGAGAGGAGGAAAAAAGGCTCTGGCATGAATGACCTAGATATGAAATGATAGTCGAGCCTGGGATGAGAGAGGTCACTTCCCTTTAAAGCACTGGACTAAATACCAGGCAATCGCTGTTTGTTTTTCCTGGCTCCCTGTGAAAACTTAAGCAGGAGCCACTTGAGCCTAGAACTTACCAACACAAACATCCTTGCATACATACTTACATGATTACTATCTTTGAATTCATGGGAATTAACCATTTGCTGGATCAGCACCTTCACTACTGCAGTTTACATCTTACTCATGTTTCACTGACACTGTGGAAACACAGGCACCAGCCATCTGAGGTGCCATACTGTCCTACAAAACAAAAATATGTCACAAAGACATTACAGTCTGTGCTTAAATTGCTGATTTGCTAGTTTCTGCCATTTAAATTAACATGCAAAAATTTCCCAACTTTACTCCTTGATTATATGCTGTCTGTTTCACTCTGTGTGAAGAATTGAAACCCACACTGTTTACCTTGTAGAGCTTCTTCATGAACACATGATCTGGTCTTTGTAGGCAATATCACAGCAGTTCCCAAGGGAATGTTTGTATACGTAATAGTATTTATCTATAATCTTCATAACAATTTTTATCAGATCAATGCTGAACATATCCATAAGATCTCTAGTATAATATGATCTATATAATTACATAGGAAGACTTTTCCTTCTTTAGATTAAATGAAACAGTATTTTTGCATACCTAACTATGTAATCTTGTTTCTTGTTACAATGAGAAGAGATTCATGTATCAAAATCCCATTAGTGTTACTGAGAGGAATACAAATAAATGCTGCTGTATTAGTCATTACAATAATTGTTATTATTAATCATGCTGATTTATAGAAGGTTATTGCTATTGTTGTTAATAATCAATCAGGTGTGCCAGACAAATAAGAAGCCACCAGCCTTGATGAGTTTAGAGGCTAGTGGACAAATTTTCCTACCATGGACACGAAAAGATATGGTACAAGGAGGTATTTGCTGAAGTGGTTGATATGGTATTTTAAACATATCCTACAGTATGTTTTTATAATGATCTTAACACTGCCAGCCCCACACAGAGGTTTGGACTTCCAGAGACAAACAGTGCATGATCCCTTAGCACTAGATCTGTAAGTTTCAACAGAAATATACAGAGCACAACAAAAAGCATTATTTATTCTTTTAACAGACAGGGAACAACTCAGGGTTTCTGAGGTAGGACTAGTAATTTAGCCCACTCCACACATTACCCTACCTATGTTGGACAAGGCTCTGAACAGCCTAGTCTAGTTCAGGATGTCCCTGCTCACTGCAGTGGGCTGGACTAGATGATCTATGGAGCTCCCTTCCAGCCCTAGCCATTCTATGATTCTATCAGGTAAAATTCCAATTTCTGTAAAAAGGTGATTAGCAGGGTTTGGCCCATTGCATTAAAATGTGCTAAAGATAGAATGATGCCAAATCAATGAGTAGACAGAATTTTCCAAGGTGAGGATATGTATCTGTGAAGAGCAGAAGTGAATGCGGGGTGCTATCTGTAATTATCAGTGTCACTGCAAGCATTGCAATGATCTTGACATGAAAAAAAAAAAAAAAAAGAGTTGTATGAATATGTGGGATAAAGAAAACTCCACTGTGATGTATAACCAGAAAAAAAAAATATTAAATTGCATCTCAATCCTGGTATTGATTTTCTAGTAGTTCCATTAACATGATACTTCACATAAACACTCTATCATTCTGAACATTTTGGGAGTGTAAATAATTACATCACTGTAATCCTAGTTGACAAATCTTACATCTCTCCTATATGGCCATGAGTCAGTACATATCAATCAAAGCTGATGTGTATTTTGACATGGGAGCCTCTTAGACATAGCACATCTTCCTTGTGTTTACTGCCACCACATTCTGAAACATGATAATAGCCATTTGAATCAATCTTGAGGTGCAAGTGTGGGACATGAATCATAACATTCCTTCATACTGCCACACAGCTTCTGAAATACATCAACAATCCACGTCTGAACATGGGCAGAGTTGTTTTGAAGAAGGAAATAATTGATTGCCTTGTTCTATCATGGGTGTAAAACAACTTGTAAATTTTTCTACACTCTAGCTTTCTCTCACCTCATGGCACAATAGAATTGATACAATCTGCATTTGAGAGTTACAAAGGCCTGAAGAATATGAACATGAGGAGGAAAAGGAAAGCCAAAACTCAGGACATGGAATCAGGAAAAACATAATCTCTTCCCAATTTAACCAGTAATCTTATCTACTCAGATTTTTGAAAAATCATAAGCATTTTCCAAAGCTAAATGGGTCCATTTATCTTGGTGATTAGGATAGGGGAAGGAAACTTCAGAGTAGTCAAACTGAGCAGAGGAAGGATTTAAAACTGAGCCTACATCTTAGATGGACAGCCCTGCAACTGGACACTGAAATATGACATAGGTCACAATTCTAACTCCACTTAGCAAATTAATGATCTTGGGATAAAATGCGGGGAAATTCAGGACTCGGAGGTCCTTCACCAAAGGGTTCTCTTTCTGTAGCTTCATCCCTTTTGCAGAGCTCTAACTGAAGGGATACAAAACGGCCATGTTCCAGTGCTCCCCTGGCAAGTTGACACAACCAGTGTGAACAATAGCAAGGTGATCACACTCATGCCACCTGCCTCAAGCTAGATGAATTTCCCATGCGGAAAGCATGCAAAAGACAGAAGACAACAGCATCCTTCCCCTCCACCCCACTGTGTTTCTTAGCTAAAGGGCACACAGCTGCCAGGCTTCATGCTGTAGCTGCAGGTGAGTAATGTCTATCAGAGCCCCCTGATGGGTTCCTCAACCCCAGGGACTTGGGAGAGAGTCTGAGTTTCATTCTGCACATCTCTGAATTTGCAGCTGAGTGGAGGAAGAAATCAGGCACTTAGCTGTTCAGCCCATGATGCTGCAAGTGAACTTAGTTTTAGCCAGCTTGGGAACTAAGAGTAAAAAATGGAAGCATTGGTTGATTTTAAGTGCTTCAGAAGTTAGCTCATACTGGAGAGGAGGCTGTCAGAACTATTCTCCTGGATTTAAACACTTTTTTTAAATGTTTGGGGTTTTTTTTAACTATAGAAACTCACAAAATTGCTAGATACAAATAAAGTAACACTACATTAGATTTTTCGTTTTAGTTGTCAGAAAATCTTTACCTAAAATACAGTTGAACAAACTTAAATCAATACATGTTAAGGGAATACACCTATTAAAAGACAAAAGGTAAATTACAAATATAACTCAACTTTATAAAAGGAATAAAATCACTAGAAGTATTTTAGTTTAAGTCAATAATCATGGTGATTATTATAGCCATATCAAATTCTTCTGAGCTAATAATTCTTAATGGGGGAAAAAAAAGTTAAAATACACTTTCTGTGAACAAAGGTTAAGCACTCAGGTAATTTAAAATGTGTTCTTGATGGCTGGAAATCAATGCATACCTTCAGGCAGATATTGTGTATAAACATACATAAAAGCAATGACTAACACAATATTACAACTTGAAAGTGCCCAGTAGGTGTGTCTTATCTACAATGTTATCCTACTGCAAAATCACAGGCACAATTTGTTGACTAGGCATCAACTGCTGAGCAGCAGAATTGCTCAACAGAGAGGTGTTAAACAGGGTTCAAACCCTGAAGGCTTTGAACAAAAAAATTGCCACTAAAGTCAGCATGAAAAGATGCCGGAGGGGTGGTTCTTCATGTTTCCAGCCTTGGAGTGCACACATAAAGAAACTGAACCTTCTCCATTGGCTCCAAATAACACTTGGCTCAATTACGTTTTTCCTTCCTTGCTTTCAAAGCTTTTTATAATATTACTCTCCTTTTCAGCAGTACACACAATCAGCTTCCTGATTCAGAAAAGGTCTGAAGGACAAGAAAGATACATTTTTGCTTAGGAATTACATAAGTAAAGAGAACTGTATAGACACTGGGAGATTAGAGAGCTTCTCTCTGACATGGTCAAGATCTTATAAGAGTTGTCCTAAGTTACTTTGACTATATAATCCCAATGTGAACCATCATAGGGAGGCAGAAAATCAGACATTTTCTTATTTCCTTTCCTACTACTTACTATCCCTGCAGTGGATAGAAATGAAAGTGTCTGTCTTCAGAGTGATTAAAAACTGGTTCAGTTGCTACAGTCCCATTCACTAACAGTTGATGCTACAGGAGCCCACAGATGGCTTGTGGGCCTGCTAAGCTGATATAGGTTGTACTGGTGGGACAGATGGTTTCAAAACTGGGATATGGAGTGGTAGGGAAGAAACAAGATGTCTGTTACTACTAAGAAATTCCTGTTTGAGTTTAAAAGTAGGACTTTTTGTGGGAAAAAAAATGGAGGCTTAAGAGCAGCTGGGCTGTTTCTGAATGGAGGAAATACTAGTGGCACTTTAACAGCTCTCTCACTTGACTAAACCATGAACATGGGTCATTTCTTACATCAGTGAATAAATCGGGCTCTAAAGCTTATGATGCCTCTGGGAAAAGAATTCACACAGGAACTCCTGATGCTCCTGAAGCCACATCTAACAGGTTTTTGAAATGGTGATGGCCCTTTCACACAGAAAATGGATTTAAGTGTAATTGTCTTCATGCACTTTAAAAACATCCTTTATAGATCACCAAATAAAATTAATTACAAAATATTTCACAAAATAGCTCTTCTGGCCTTGATTTCCTATCACAAAATCTAATTTTATAGGCAAAAAGATGTTATTCAGTTAAATATTTAGGCAGTCAAATAATTCAAGTCCTTCATTAGTAGCAATGAGAGGAATTTTATCCTGTTTTTGTATATCAATAGTTGCTGGCATGTACTTTGATAAATGTGCAATGAACGCATACTACAAGACTACTGCTAAAGTAGTTAAGTGACTTAAGAAGCTCCAACCACTAAAAAAAAATCACAGTAGTGAAATGTACTTATCTGTAGACCATATAAAGAAGTCTGCATAACTGTAGAAAGACAGGAAGTAAATACACATTATATACATAATATGTGCTATTCAAGTAGATCTTTGAAATTTGTAAATTGTACAAGACATAGTGATTGACACCAGTACTCCTACTAAGATACAGCTGGACAAAAATTATTTTCTCAAAGAGTGGCATCTTCTGTCCCTTTCAATGGGCTAAGCAAGCACCAGCATCTGAGAAAGTCACCAGGTGCCAGATTCAGAACTGGTGTGAAAGTGGGGAAAATTACATTCCCTTCTTCTGACTTGAACCTTTGTATCACCAGCAAATCTCCTGCAGGCCTGCTAACACCTACACCATCCATGCACAAGGGATCCTAAATGGATGTAATTTAAATATCAAGGCTTCAAAAAGAGGTGTAGGCAGAAGGAGGCTGGAAATGTCTCTGCCATCTGTGGTCTGGAGCATTATCTGCTGTCTTCTCAAGATAGTTACTTTTATTTTGCATTTCCTTGCACAGTGATAGAGTAGAGATGAGGGAGTTTTAGGAGGTAGATCATTGGGAAGTCAGAAGTCAGATGAAATACACAAAACTTACACGTATCTTTCTTTGCTAGGAGAGGATCTAACTTAACCATGCTTTCAGCACTGAGAACTTGGAAAGCATACAGCTAACTAGGCACTGGGAATAGCAGAGGTATTTTGATTTGTTTATAAAAACTGTCAAGCACCACCCACACTCTGTCCTTGAATGACCCAGTTATATTCTGCTGTGTGAAGATGAAGCACTGAGATATCAAACAGCACAGAGTGCAAAATGTGGTTTATGCTCCATCAGGGTAGAGGAGCAACCAGCACAGAATAACAATAATAAACACAATATCCGTAATAAGATGCCTGAAATCCTTGTCTCCTGAACAGGATTTTTTGTGTAATATTCAAAAATATTTGCACAATGGGATTAGGGTTTCAAGGGTTTTTTATCTTTTTTTTTTTTTTTTTTTTTAGGCTTATTCTGGATAAGATGCAAAGCAGAAGAAACAAAAACTATGTAACATACAAATGGGTGACCGTGGGCTAAATACAAATCAGAACATGAAACATGCAGATGAGATGTTCTTTAGACGTTTCTATCAATGGTGGGAAATGGAAATGCCAGCAGGTTTTTGTGGCAGTGGGCTTTGCCTAGCTCCATCCCAGCTGGGGAGATTTAAACAGCTCAGGTTAACAGGGGCAGGATGGACCATGGATTACACTAAAACTCAGGAAACATGAGCTTCACTCTTAGATAGGGCCTGGATTCTTCCAGGAGAGCAGCATCTTCTTCTGTCTGACTGAAAGCAATACAAGAATTAAATGAGCCTAGTAAAAACCAAAAGATATATGGTGGAAAGCAAAAGAAATGCAGGAGATGAAAACAGTGTTCAGGCCCATGTGACAATTGTTCCCATTCTACAGTCACGACAGAGGCAAGGTAAGGCCAAGAGATAACAGAGTTTAAAGAGCTACCTAAACCAGTGAGCAAGGTAAAATGTGTAGGCATTATATTCCATGTAAGAGAAGTCTAAGCATTTGTTGGCCAAAAGTCAATTGGAAGCACTTCTTTGGAGCTTGCCAAAATGCTGATCAAATGCTGCACCAGAAGAGTAAACAGTTTACACAGCACTGGCAGTCCAGAACTGAAGGAAAGAAGCATGGCAAGTACAGAGTAAAGCAGGTGACAGAGCAGTGATTAATGGGTGCAGGAATTTAAAATACAATCATACACCTGCACAACATGGCCTGAAAAGATGGACTGCCAAATGGTCTGTGAGAAATTAGAGCAGAGGGAAATATGTTTCAGAGTGACACATTCATTCCAATAGAGGAGAAAGTGTTTTCTGAATTTCAGCTATTGCAGGCATTGGAGGAGTGGGATTGTTCTTTAGGGGAAAAATGAGCTATCAGCAATTTAATAACACTCTTGTTTGTTGGTGTGATCCTAGCCTGGGTCTTATTTCTGTTCTTTTTCAACGGTATCTTCTTCCCAGCTCCCTAGTTTGTCTGTAAGTGATGAAAATCCCTAATTTATAATCTTTGGTAACAATAATTTAATAGCAAGAATAGGTGAAGCTTAAGTTGCATATGGAGGAGTGATTAAATTTTCTTCTGGTTAGACTGTAAAATTCATTTTTAAAGCTACTAGAAGCATAGGTTGCATATATCCCTATGAATAGCTTTGCCCTTCAAATTCTAAGGCAACTTAGGCTAATAAGCCTTAATATTAATTAGGACTCTACAGTGATAGACATGACATTTCAGATGGTCTTGTTACCAAATTTAACAGCTTATTCCATGAAAAGTGGCATTAGTGAAGAGATTTAAATGGTAAATCCACATGCTAGTCTTGTTTCTCAAAGAGAGCTGAGAATTAGAAATAGTCCACAAAGCTTCAGGAAAATATGGTATTACCTGTATTTTCTGGTTGTATAGAACTCTCAGTCTGTGCTTTTGGATGACAGTACACCTCATGTTCATCCCATTCAAATGTAATCGGACTAAAGCCACAGCACATCAAACCTGACTCCTGTTGTCAAGCATGGATTCAGAATCTCAGCCTTTTTTTTCCTAAAGAAAACCTCTATCATTTTATTTGTAGCCATCATGCTCACAAAGAAAATTAATCAAGCTGTAATTTAAAAAATGAGGCCTGCCAAAAATCAGGAGGCATCAAAATTATATTCCTGGGAGGTGTGAACATCTGTTTTTAATTCTGCAACCTGATGACATTGTGAGCAACTATAGTACCAAAGCACGTTGTGTTTCTATGTGTGTGCACATAGAAGATAGAGGGAAGGTAAAGGCTAACATCTCTTACCACTAAAGAAGGCCCCTTGCCTGTCAGCAGACAAAGTAAAATAGGAAAAAAGTCTCATCAGTTAAGGGAAAAGGACTAGTCCCACTTCACAAAGGGCTAAATAATGTGCACAAGAAATACCTGGGCTTGAACAAGAAAGAACCACCTGTGGACCTGCTTTGAGTTGCCTTAATGTTCTATGTTCTGTATTTTGCCTGCACTTAAAGGGATTTCAGTGATTTGTAAGTCTCTGTGAGCACCCTCCATGTATCTCCTCCTGATGACAAGACAGAGAAATACCAGGAGATTATTTTTTTAAGAAGTCTCATACAGTTTCTCTTAAAGCAGAGAAAGTTGGGAAGTATGTGGACCACAGTTTCCAACCAAGGCCACCACTATGTAAACCAGCTTGTGAGAACAGACAGTAATGGCTTTCTCTGATCTTCTACAAGCCATCAGAAAGGGATATGAACCCACTTTTTCTTCATCCCAGTGCAATTGTAGGCAGGACCTTGCTGGTGCTTTCTTGGCAGCTGCTTCACCCTGTCACATACCTGCTCATGACAGCTTTGGAGACTCCTGATCTTCTGTCTCTAGTCAAGAGTAGCTTGACTTGTGTTAGAGACAGCATCACATACATTCCTTCCTTGACAATAAGCTTAGGTCACTGAACTTCAACAAGCAACCAGTTTTCAGCTGTTCTTTCCACACTAGGGATCCAGAAATGATCCAGTGAGACCTCTGAAGTTTGTAGCACCAAAAGACTAAAAGATTTCAGGATGCTCTGTATTTAGGGAGAACAGCTGCAGCATACAAGAAGGGTAAGGGAAAGGGAAATAGAGAAATAGATAAAATGGAGATGAAAGAGCTCAAAAACTTGGAAAAAAATAATTTCCCTACCTACTTAATTACATTGTTAGATGTGGGCATCCAAGACTGAAAACTGTGTTCTGTGCAAGTAAGAGAATTTAATGTTCCATTTTGGCATTTGTGCAGACAGACTGAATCACATGTAGCATTTTGTACAGGGTCTGTTTGGCTTTTTTTTCTTTTTATTTTCCCTTTTTAACAATCCATTTTACAGGGCTATTTCAGGAGATGCTTATGAGCATGCCAGAGAGGTGCTATATCAAAACAAAGTACACCTGATTAATTATCTAACAAGGGAGATGTTTGCACATCTAGTACCATTCATTTTTCATGTGACAATGCAGGCTTTAAGTATTAGCAACCACCAACCCAACATTGCCAGAAGGATGCAGTTGCCCTCCATGCAGTCTTTTCTTTCTGTCTCATACACACATCAGTGTGTTGTCAGGGATGTCCCAAGTTCCACCTCTGATCTTTCCTTTGTACCTGTTCCAGTAACCTGTGAGCCATTTCAAATAAGGATATGGATTTTATCAATGACATGAAATATATGGTTCAAGAAGTACCACATTTAAAGCATTGGAAGTGTTGAAAAACGTTGCTAAATTATTACATTAGGGAACAAATTCCCTTTTCTCTTGTGTTCATCAGATTCATTCCCCACTAATGAATACAGAGAAGAATGTATCTCCAGAGAATTTGGATTTCAGTTTTAAAGGAGGTTTAGCATTTGGATTTGGCTATAACTTCAATTTCCTTTCATGAATATTTTATTTAAATCCTGTATTAATCACAGAGTCACAAAGGTAGCCTGCCTCCTGCTTCTGCTTGCTTTCATTGTCTGTCAAGAAGCACTTTCTCTCAACCTTAAATATCTCTAATTAAAAATTTCCCTGAAGCCAACTGATACCTGTGTGATTAATGGGCTGGCTAATAAATAAAATGCACCATGCTACTTTAAGATCATTGTACCATAAAAGCACAGAAAGGGTGTCAGTGGCCTCATCATTTTGAAAGATGTTTATTAAAGCAACAGTGCAGAGGTCCTAAGGGTGCTGAAGTGCTCCACATCATTAATAACCAGATAAACCATCCACTGAGAAACCTGCTGCAGACATATTCATTATTCTAAGCAAGAAAGCTGTACAAACAGGAATAAAAATCCAGGAGAGTGAAGAGAAGCAAAGGGATTTTTTCTCCAGTGATAAGCATCCATTTCCCTTTTCAGTGTGTGAGCGACAGTGAGCAACTGGGTGTTGCTGGGACAAAGTCTTCCATTCCTAGATTTTAGGTTCAAATGCAATCCAGATTATTGACCACAGTTCCCATCTGATGGCTCTTGTCTGATGCCTCAGTTAGGCCATCTTGGTAGAGGTTTGAGAGCCTGAGGCTTGTATCCAAAACTAGGGCAGTTGAAGACTCAATTACAGCCTCTATGTGCTTAGAGAAAATCTCTTGCAGTGAAAGGAGCTCAGACCAGCTCAGTCTGACAGTCAGAGTGGCGCACAGACACGTCCCTGTATGGAGGTAGTATCCACCTTACTGTAATAAATTCTGGAATACTGACAACTCATCTTGGGCTAGTCCATAATATGACAATAAGATCTACTCTGGAGCACTTCAGAAAGAAGAGATGTAACCCTCAGCAACCCCTCTGCCACTCTGTGATGTGATGTGATAAAACTGGTGTAATGTAGTTCTCAGGCGTGCTGACCCAACCACCTCGCAAGGCAGGCAGAAGTGGCAGAACCAGGCTCATGTCTCCTGTCTAAGCTTTTCCATACATTTCAGTAAAGAGAAGAAGCTCTGTGAGTCCAGATGAAAACACATTATTCTGTGCTCTGGAACAAAGTACAGTTCAGGACTCAACTAAATTTTGGTATAGCTGACTCATGCTACACCAGTAAAAGGTTGACAATTTGTTACAAATAATGGGCATCAGCTTTTGCATGCCTCTCACCAGCCTCCAAGGCAAGCAGACAGGTCTTTTTTCTGTCACATTCAAGTGTATCTTCCCTGTGCAATCTGATAGGAATCTGCCTCCATGACCCAGATGCTTAGCACTCTGAACCCAATGCTGAAATGATACTTACTTTTGCATGCTTAGCGTTTCCTCTCCCCTATTTATGTCACTGTGAGAACTGTTTAATAAGTAGGTACCTCCCTTCTTGTTTAGCTCAGGCCTCTCACAAAAATTGCTTGACCCATGAAAATACACCTGTGTTACAGATCCATAGGAAAACCACCAGAATGCTCTACTGCTTTCTCACAAAGGCTATATTTTTTTTTTCTGCACTTATGGCTAGGCAGGGAGTTGGATTTGCAAGGAATGGTCTCAGTATCATGAAATGCTCTGTGGTTTGGCACTGGTTAGTCAACAAAATTATGGGAATCTGGACCTGACTCTGCTCTTTAAATGGGATTCTCTCCTGTCATGGTATCAGCTGAGCACAACAACCAGTTGAGTAGCTTACTGAAAAAAATCAGCAACCCAGAACCAAAACCTGCAAAATCCATCACCATTTTTGACGACAAAACCCTTGACAGCTGTAATTAATAAACAACTTCTATTAGTAGCTCTTGTAATAGCCTGCAGCAGGAAGTCATGTAGTATCACTAGTCATTCCTGCTTTGCTCTTGCCATCAAAGTGAAGGTCACTTCCTTCAAAAGGGCTAAATGAGAGTCAGCAGTCCATTCACACACATTCACATGATATGGCATTTTACTGTCAGCACCTAAACCAGACATTGTCTCTGCCCATGTCCCTGAAACAGACCCCGTGACAACTCTTCAGCTGAATACAGTTCATTCTCTTACCCATGGTTTCCTCTGCCCTTCTGAAGTATTTTTTCTTTTCAAAACTTGTGCAGTGTCTTAGTGAGGTCAAAGCAAGTGGGTAAATTAATGCATAGGTACTTAAAACTGAACTCACAGTGGGCCAGACTGAGCCCTATCCAACAATCAGAATTAGCTTTAATCCACATTCAGCCATGCTTACCCAAGGCCTGAGCTACCTCTCTCAAGATCCCTACAGTATAAACCTCTGTATCTGAGATAACAGATACATAGATAGAGCCCATGGTGTTTGGGATAAATACTTCATACTGAGTGGAAGCATCCACTTTTGGCTAAAATAAATGCAGTACTACACTGGCTGATTCTGACTTTCCTCTGGCTACAAAGCAGGCTGAGGTGAGCTGCTTAGTTGTAGATGCCTGTATTCTCAAAACACATATTCACTTAGTTTAATCCCACCCCAGAGTATCCATTAATTTACTTAGATGTTCCACTGAAATGACTAGCAATAATTAGAGTTGAGCTCATAGTGCACAGATCACCAAGTTATTTGAATTCTAGGATGTTTACTTCATCCAAAACTGATCAAAACTGTAATAAAAATAACTTCCACCTGTTTGCACTTTTATAGGCTTCCAGTAGTTTATAAGGTGAATTCATTTTTACTGAGCTTATCTGTTACATCATCAAGACTTCCAATGTCAGTCACATTTCACCAGCATGACACACATAATTTCATGAGACGTATCTGTAAATACAAGTCATTTACACTGCATAAACATATGTTTCAGCTGAACCCATTTGATATTCATACAGAAGATTTATGTCCTCTTGGTGGTTCATGTTGAGATAGTAATGCAATGATATAAATGCAGTGTTGGAATGGCTGTAGTTAAGTGAGGCAGAGGTTTTCCTCAGCCCTTCAGAGTGGTTAAGGTGATGTCATCTTCCAAAGAGGGGGTAAAGGGAATATTAATATTATGTGTGGCTATCACTAGAACCTTTAACATCTGCAGAGCAATTGGAGTTGTCGGTGATGAAAATACTTTTAAAATAGCGAGGTAAAAAAGCAGTAAGAGACTCGGGAAGTTTCCAGAGACGATCTTAATACATCATAGGACATTTGAAGCTCTTTTCTTCACGGAGAATTCATTAGCTCTGCTTTTCAGGCAATAACTTTTTTTGCTTTTTAAACTGCATCCTGATGTAGAAAACAGTGATACTTGAATGCAATTCCAGCTCACAACTGAGAGGTATCTCCATACTTTCTCCATACTCCAACTTTCTATTCAAATTCAATCCTCAATCTCAAATTATTCATAATTCAGAATAAGAGGATTGGGTGTGATATTTCATTTCAGATTCAGCTCAGATAGATGATACTTTGAAACAGTGAGAAAAAAATGTGTCATAACATCTGCTAAGACCAAAAAAATCAATTACTATCTGTACAATAGTGAGAATGCCAAGTCAGTAGAGGTGATGGTCAAAAATACTTGAACTGCAAAGGAGTCATAGGAAGCTTGAAAGTCCCATTAGCATTTTTTACATTGCAAGGTTAGAAAATCATCTGGAGCAGTGACAGACCACATTTCAGAAATGCTTTAAACCATCCTCACAAAAATAGTTTACTATGTATCTGCTTGTTTCCATCTATGTGCTCTCTAGGGACATAAACCAGTCAGCTACTGAAGAGGGATGCATAAAAAAAGAATATAGCGGCCAAGGTAAAATCATGTAGCCTAGGTGATGCTGCCCTTTTACTGATGCACTTACATTCGCTTATGTGAACTGCAAAATATTAGGAGACTTACTCTTAAAACTTTCAGGTGGCAACTTCAAGGATAATGTTGTAATAATGACTGTTAAAGGAGCATGTGCCTGTGGCATTACTTCAATTTTAAGCTTCAACTTTGCTAAAAATAAAAATAGTTCCTGGACGACTGAAATATTGCAGGAAATCACATAAAATGGTGATGTTTAGTTTTCAGAAGAGGAAAAAGTGTTTGGTATAAACAAGATTCAACATACTTTAAAATAATGTTTATTTATCAGGGTTTTTTAGTATCATAATTGATAATATAAAATTATAATAAGCCAAAACCTAAATGAAACCATTTGGATTTTTTCAATCCTTTTGGAATTTGTTTAGGAGTAGCCTATGCAGGAAATTATTATTATTATACTTTGTTTTCCATATCAGAAGGTAACCAGAGCTTGTAACTTAGAAATAATCTGAGAGATATCTCTGCTGATTTCTCATCTCCTCAACACTAGAATATCAGAATCTGTTCTACTTTGTAGCATTTAATGGCTTACATTTTCATCTTAACAGCTGTGCAAGACAACTGCTCCTACCTTGCCAGTGTTAAAAGTACAAAAAATCATCTACAAAGTAAGAATAATCAGAGTCATCAGTGACACATCTATACAGTACAGGAAGCCTCAGCACTGGATAGTTTCATTATGTTCATTATTTAGTCTATCCAGATGATAGAATAACAAATACATTACAAAAGTAAAATTTACATCTTCAAGATTTTTTTCTGATAATGATTGTTGTCAAATCATAGTTTTTATGCTGTTGCTCCACTGGTTTTAGATATTATGAGGAAAAAATACATTGTTGATTGCACATGCAGTCAAGAGAAGTGATCATTTCATCTTCTGACACTCAATGGCTGCACAAAATACCTCATGTTGTATTTAATGATTGAATGACATGATAAATTTAAATCAGACATTTCCAGGAGTGCAGCAGTGTTTTTTCTGTGATCCCTCAGTAGCAGTTGCCAAATAGAAAACATTTGTATTGGAGCACATAGTGTTTTGTGTAATACACAAGACATCTTCTGGAGCAAGGCAGTGAAAAGCTATTAATACATGTTGTGTCCAGCTCACTATTTTAGTATTAAATATTTTAGCTCTAAACCACAAGACTAATGTTCCTGCAGTTTCTGAAACAGAAATCTCCTAATCGTGGCATCTGAGATAGTAGTGCATTCAGATTATAAAAGTCTGGGCTCATTTTTATTGTTCTGTGTTTGCAAGTGCCAATTCTTTTGTACATTTCTTGAGATATTATTTGTAGATTGTGGCAGGAGTTAGTTTTCATCTCCTCCAGAAATATTTGTTTTCAATTCCTTCTCTTCATCTCTCTCTATCTCTTCAGGTGAACTGGAGACCTTTTAAGAGTACTATACAGGAGTCCTGAGGAACCATCCACAGACAATGCTCTGAGCAGAAACAAGATATTTTAACACAAGGTTCATTCATTTAAAACACTCCTGAATGTTTTATTCAGTCTTCCCTGTTTAGGTGTAAGAGTTCAATTAACAAGTGTAATAATACAATTGCAATAACAGTTAGTTTTCTGACTTTGCATTGATCTGTTCCCTTCCTCTCGTGGATCAGCAGAGACAGGATCTCCACCCAGAGATACTAACAGTTGTCAGTGAGAAGAGGAAATATCAGTTTTAGCAGTGAATTGCCTGTATAATCCAGAGGCTCTTGTAAAACCATGAATAAGGAAAACCCACATTCAAACCCTTAATCCAATACATTGAGTCTTTACACGAAGGAAAACAATTTTAAGCAGAAAGGCAAAAAGACCCATTTCAGAGTTGCTAGTATTTGAAATTTCAGTCCCAATTACCTACACCCCTGAAGAATGCCTACTGAGCTGACAATTTTTCTGTGGAAGATCACCATTCAGCCTGCATCTCCCTCTTGCCTTTCATTAGCTTCTGAAATATTATCTTGAGCCTGAGATGCTTTCTCTGATTTTTTTTTATATATATATTTACCTTAATAAATGGATATTAAGAACTTGACATTTCCCCGTGAAAACTCAATTTGTCAGATAATTTCCATCAAACTCTAGTTAGCTGCAAATGTGTCATAGTTAGCTGGATTCAGCAGCTGCCATTCATGACACAGTGCCAATATCACTCACTCAAAACAAGGAAATGAGCACAGGATTGCAGGTCTGACCCTGACCATTTTCTCTGGCCAACATCATAATGTTGCTTTCTCACTGCATCGGTACTCAAACATGATCCATGTGGCCAGAGTTAACTACTAACCACTCTTACTACTTTTTATGTCCATGTGCAATTGTGTGTATTTAATGCAGGGGAAGAGCCATGCACAGGAAGACTTCAAAAGAATGACATTACAGATAATTCCTCACTCTTCTCTGCTCCCATACAGTGCTTAGACAAATGCAGAGTGGATGACCAAATGACCTACATTTATTGCTCTTTCCAGTTGGAGTTAATTGAAGGGTTGCAATCAGATATCGGTATCTGGAAATTCTTTACATTCCTGTAGACATCGTGGCAGCATTAGCCCTCCTTGAACAGCAGAGAGAATATGATGCCGTGTCTGGTCTCTGGAGTTATGCATAGGCTCCATGTGGTCCTCTGAATGTGCACACAGGGGTGCTGGACTGCACCACAGCTGCTCTCTGACATGCAAATCCATACTCCTTCACATGGTATCTAGAGCACAAATTTAGGGGAAATCCACACGTACATTGCTGTGCACTTAGGTCTAATTTGGCATCTATATATAAATATATATTCTGTATAATTCAATTTTATATATTAAAATTATTAAAATATTACTATTTGTCCTATCACTGTCAGTACTTACATTGCTATTTAGATATATTAGCCAGTACATCCACCTGTGCTCTCAAACCTGTTTACAGCAGCCAATTAGGAAGCTGAAAACAAAGGAGATGCTGAGATACTACAGCAGAATTGCATAGCAAAGAGCTATTGATGCTCTTTGTCAAAGATACAGACATGGCATGTAGGAAGGGAAAGTTACTCCTGGCCCTTAAGGAAGCCTGGATTCAGGATAGGGAAGCAAGGGCATCTTTAGATGCATCAGCTAATATTGGAACACTCTGGCATTGTGTAGCATTTTGTGGGGAAAAATAAAAAATAAAAAAATAATTATTAATATTTTTCTTCCCCACCAGAAGGTTTTATAGTCTACTGAGACAAACAGATGTTAGTTATCCTAGTTTATGGATAAGGGAACCTGAGTTATAATTACCATGAAATGACTTAATTCACTATCTTTAATAAAGGAAAGAGGGAAAATAGAAAACTAAAAGCAATGTATTTCAAGAGAGCAGACTTCAATAAACACTGTAAATTGGTGGGTGAGATCTCCTCGGAAACAAGTTGAAGTGACAAAGGAGTCCAGAAGAGTTGGCAATTCTTTAAAGAAATGACAGTGAGGGTACAATCAGAAGCCATGCCAACATGAAGGAAGGATAGGAAGTGTAATCAGAAAACAACTTGGCTAAACCATGAGCTCTTCAATGACCTGGAGCTAAATAAAATGTACAGGAAGTGAAAAGTACATTGAAATACTAAAGACAAGTACAAATGAATAGCATAAATATGTGGGGAAAAATTCAGAAAGGAGAAGGTACAAAAAGAGAGGAAATTCGCAAAGGAAGCAAAAAGCTTTCTGTAAGCACATTTGCAGTAAAAAGAACTCCAAGGCAAAGCAGTGGTTCACTGCTAAGCTGAGAGAACAAGTCATGCCAGATGAGTCCCAGAGAAGTGAAATGCTTAGTGCTTTCTCTAATTCAGCCTTCACTAGAAAGGTCAACTATGACTAGACTGCTGATACAATCAAGGGCAATAACTCAGGTTACAACAGAGCAGGATCAGATTAAAGAATGGATAGATATGGTAGATAGGTAATAGATAAGGCAGATGTTTCCAGTTCAGTGAGGCACTAGGACATTTTTCCCAACATACTTAAAGACCAGGCAGATACAGCATTAGTACATCTGCTAGAGAACTCATGTAAGATAAGCAGGGTCATAAGACTGAAGAAGAGCCAACAGACCATCAATCTGGTATAAAGGAACAAAGAAGGAGCCAGGGAATTACCAGTTTGACAGTCTAACTCGATTCCTAGAAAAATACTGGAACAAATAAACTTAATACCTGTAAGCGCCTAGGCAGTAACTAGGAGTAGCAGTCAACATGGATTTGTCATATCAATCTAATTCCACTCTACAACAAGGTAACAAGCCTTGTGGGTAGAGAAAGAAAGGAAGGTGTCATGCATCTTGTCTCTAGTGAGGCTTTTGACACTGTCTCACATAATATTGTCATAAGTAAACTAAGAAAACATGGTCAAGATTAAATGACAGCGAAAAGGTATGCAAAGCTGGAAGGAAAACTGTATTTTAAGAGTAATTAATCAATTATTTGGTGTAAAAATAGTAGGATTGTATGAGGTGGGAATCACAAGGGTCTGTCCTAGGTTTGGTAAAGTTCAGTGTTTTCATGAATGATGAGAAAGAAGGGAAAAGAGCATGTTTGATGCAATACAGATAAAATCGAGCTCAGACAGGCAGTCTACAAATACGCTGAAGGATAGAAGAGGTATCAGAAAGATTGTGACAAATTAGAGAGGTGACCTGGAAAAATGAGGCCAAATTTGATAAAAGCAAGTGGAATATATTCTTGTAGGTGAGAATATATATATTTTTTTTTATTTTTTTTTTTTTAAATACAGTATAAAGAACTGCTGGAGAGACTTAAGAAAGTGATTTGGGAATTACAGTGAAGCACAAATGGAACATGAGTCAACAATGTCAAATTGTTGTTAAAAAAGATAAATATTACACTGGTGCATAAAAACAAAAACATTCACAGGCACATGAAACATCCCTCCTGTGATATCCCTCTAGTCCTGTGATACTCTGCCCAGCTTCAGGAAGGACTGTCTGTTCAGCAAGAATGTAATGTAGAGAAAAATGTGACCCAGGAGGAAAGAACTGGACTTTTTTTGGACTAGGGTGTGAGAGGAGACATGAAAATAGTCTTGAAGTACTTGAAAGATAAAAAGAATAAACTCATTATAGGCTGAAGCTAGGATAAAAAAAATACATGGTTTTTAATTATATCAAGAAACCAACATTAATTAAAAAATAATTTTGACAAACATATGCCACAACTACTTTAGATAAAGGTTATCCTAACACCAGATAGACGGATATCCTAAAAGATTTCAGAATTTTCTTTTTATCTGTCTTTTCCTTCCATGACACACTCTGGCTTTCAGGATCATGGATGATTAACCAATGTTAACATGGGACATCTAAAGTCAAACAGAAAAGTTAAGCAAGAAATTGGTTAATAACACCAGTTCAAGTGTCTCAGAATATATATCATCTCACTTCCTCTCTCTTAATAAATACATAAAGCATGCAGAGTCTTTATGCAAGAAATGACACAACAAAACTTTGTCATATAGTAAAGGAAATAGCATTCAAGGTTTTTTCCATTTCTGGTTTTCCGTCTCTGTTATCACAATACAAGCAAAAAGAAGGTGATGCCAAAGCAGATTTTCTGGCGTAAAATACATTACAAATATACAAATACAACATTAGACTTCTACATAATTGGATACTAGTTGATTGATGATCACCAACAAAAAGCCTTTTGACATAGCCCTGAAAAAAGCTCAGCTCCCTCATGTAGCATGTGTCAGTACAGAATGCAGAAGTGACACATCCAGTTTATTATGCCACTTTTACAATTTTGGATGGATTAGTAGTTACAATATTTCTTTTAGAAAAATAGCAAATATATTTTTTTGTTTGTTTGGGGTTTTTTTAATTAGAAATGTTGTGAAGAGTAATTAATAACTTTCTTTGCTGTGTTAATAATACACTCCTACCCAGTAAATATTGGCTAAATAATTAAGTGAAGGATTTTTTTTTCTTTCCAATCCCCCATGCAATTTGCTTAATTTGGTAGATTTTAATTGGAAAAGCAAAGACTTGGTTAATATTTAAAAAACAAGCAGTTAATGATGTTGTTTTGCACTAGCTGTGTGTATCAACTCCCTCAGAATCAGGAGGCTGGTTTAGAGGGACAGCCAAACTAGAACTGAGGAATCAAAGATACCAAACAGTATCTCTGAAAATGACTTGTAAAGAACTTTTAAGTATTTTCCTCATACTGAACTGAACTAGGGTGTAAAATACATTCAAATCCTAGCCCACTCCTTGCACATATTTTAGGCACATATCTTCTCTGAAAGTTGTGGGAATTGAACATCTAACTGTTTAGATGCCTTTGACAGTTCTGCTATATATTTAAACTTCATAGAGTTCTCCTGGTGTAATAACTGCTGATTATACCTTAAGTGGATAGAGTAAGTCCATACATATGCCTAGTATTTTAATTTGCATGCTTCCTGAGCAATTTAGTACTCTTTTATACTTCTAATTTAATGTAGTTCTGTTTTAATCCAAAATAGTAGCTATCAGTAGCACCCACAAATCATTTTCTACAAATGGGAGTGGCAAGGAAAGGTGTTTTCAGTCCTCTTCAGGTCTGCCAAAATCTTTGTAGAAATAATTCACATTTGCAGTAACCAAACCCATGAAAGATTTGCACTTACTTCAAATAAAATCATTGTAAGTGAAAGGCTAACTCCTGCCCTCATTTTCTTTCTTGTGCAGAGTGATTACAGGCAGTAGGTTTGCTCTATGTAGGATGCAATAAAACTAGACATAATTAGTTATTCTGAACTCTGTGGTTTGTAACAGTTACCTGAGATGTGAACACTACATTCCCATTAAAGGTAAGAGAAGCTGTGTGCTTAAGACCTCTTAATGACTTTGAAATTTCTAGCCAACTTGTCTGAATTCTGCTGAGGGACTGACTCTGTGTATGTTCACACAAATCCTATTAAAGTCGGTGGAAGTCACAAGCATGTCTCTGGGGCAGAGTGGGACCCCCTGCTATCTAGTCAGTGCAAATTAACAGCTGGGAGTGGAAGGAATGTAAAAAAGCAAAATCTCTTCACAGGGCCACATTGATATGCAAGGGATTTGCTTGTCAGAGTGAGATGTGTGATATGAAGTGAATGTTTATTGCACACTGCAGGGAGCTTCCAATAGTAGCCAAAAGGAGATATCTATAGTAGATCTGGATCGGAAGCTATCCAAAAGCCAAGGCAGAATGAAAGGCCTTTTGATACAGAATTCCTTTGTGATGCTACTTATTCCTCATTAAAGGAAAAACAAATGGCTAACATTTGCAAATTGAGGAAGAGGAAATTTGGAATCCTGACATTTTACCAGCACTTCTAACAACTATTTTGCAGTATTTTGAAGTGTGCTTATCTACTGCCATGGGTGGATGCACAAAACTTAGTAAATTACAGCAATGCTCCCACAGGAACTCAAGGAGAGGGAGAAAATTTTCAGAAATTATGTGAACTTAGTCTAAGAAGTCAGATAAATTGTCCTGGTCCCTGGCCACAAACGCTGGCTTGGCTGGCACAGACACTCATCTCCCCTTACTGGGGGACTTAAATCCTTTTGCTTACCTGATCCCTGGAAGAAAAGATTAAGTATTTTTAATATGTGTTGTGTCTGAGGTGGCCTGCTAGTCTTTCTCCGGGAGAAGCACAGAGAACATTGCTTCTTATTCCAAGAAATGGAGACTACTAACCAGACCCCAGTTTCTTCCATTCTGCTGGTGAGCTCCATTCATGCATGTGGTACAAAACCAAAAATTGCTGCTGCTTGCTGCTGATAACGGCACATAACCTCTCACCCTTTGGGGGTGCACCAAGCCATGGGTGCCAGGTACTTGCTCAGGGGTGGAAAAGACACCAATTGCTGATTACTTAAGGATTCATTTCTCTGCCACAGGTTCTTTCTTCAGATGAAGCAGCCATCCAGCTGACCAACTCTGTACCAGTTGCTTAGGCTGAAATCAGCTATAGTATTTGGAATTCAAATGCTTTGATTAGTTAAGTATGTTGGTAAGTAACATATGTTACTTCACAAATCGTATCTGCAATACTGACATAACCGACAAGTTGAATGATCAAGAGTTATTTTCCAGAAGAAATTTGCAAATTACTTTTTCTAATGGCCACGTCAGAGAATTTTGCACTCTATTCATAGACCGTTTGTGAACAGAAAATGAGGAGCTTCATCAAACAAATCACTCATATTGAGTTATTTGCTGTGCTCTCACTAGGAGCAGTACTAAATTCGAAAGCAACACCCACGCACATCCCGGTACACTGAGCCAGTTGGCCCAAATAGATAGTGCAAATCAAAGCTGGCATGAGAGAGCAAACATGACTGGGAGAAAACAAACGCTTACATGCAAACAGAGGTGATGGACACAGAAGCTGAGGATTTCTCTAGAGTTAAGCCATAGGACAAGGTTGGCTGTAAAGGCCAGGGAGGAACTGCTGCAAGAGTTCAAGATCAAACTGATGAGTAGGAGCAGCTTCAGACTGTATGGTTGCCTAAGTGATACAGCCAGCTTTCTTCATTGCCCAGGTAGCTGGTAAATTGCAGCTGCTCAGCAATCAGCATCCAAACCACCACAGTTTCTAAGGTGGTATTTTGAAGTGAGCCATCACACTTCAGCTCAAGACTCAATATGAACTGCAGCAGATTAGCCAGAGGGACATGGTGCTGCTGAGAGCTGTGGCCTCATCAGTCATCCTGGTTTATTAGGGCTGTTGCAAATCACAGTGCTCTGATGCAGACAAACTTAAGTGGATCCGGGTCTAATGCCTTAAAGAATGAAGTGTGCATCATCCCATACACCACACAGTATCATCTGAAGGCAGAGCTGGATTACACATCAGTTAGAAAACTCACAAGGACATTAAAACAAGTCTGCAAAGCACTTCAAACATGAATGCACAGGCACATATGAAGTGTTGCATGTCAGCATCCCAGAATCACAAAACTTTGCTGTTGTCAATGCAAACAGTCCTACATTTGAAGATCTCACTGTGACAGAACATACCTACCCCTACCTTTGCTTTTCATCTCCTATGAAACACAGTCCAGGATCTCATTGAAAAGAAAGACAGACTGCTATGCTGGTGCATAGGATATTTTAAAGTGTGACGTATTGCATATGCTTGTATCCAGTAGTTAAAGAGATGGGAGTTAGAAGTACTGCTATAAATATTTGAAAATAATAGAGCAGAAAGAAGCCAATCCAGACCATTATGAATGCACAGGGATTACCACTTTACTTCTTTGAAATTCTTATCTATTCCTATCTACAGAAACATAGTTTTACTACTGCTTATATACATGTGTACTCTACTTCTAGACTGGATCCACATGAAGTCCATTTGGATGTTTTCAAATAAATGTGCTCAGCAGGCACACCAGTGCACCAAACTTGCCCTGTTGAGCAGATAGAACAATTCTGGGTCTATCTTTAAACATGTATGTTGAGGGTGTCTTGTGCTTACCAGCCCTGTAGCATCTTGACTGCCCTTGAGTACTGATGGTTAAAGTCTACCTTTTCAAGTGCAGTTATCTGCTAGTGCTAATGGGAATTAGAAGAGTAGCTACCTAAATGATCAGGACATGTAGGCTGTGGTCTGCTGTCTACTCCTGTAAGAAACACAGAGGATTTGTCTCTTCTTAATGCTGTCTTTTTCTTCTTTCAGATTGAAAGTTCATATTTTTCCAGCAAATGCTGGAACAGAGGTTATACCAGTACATATTACCAACTAGGATTTAGTCCTAATTATTTCTTTCCCTCTAAACATTTGCATTTGGGCTTCCTTCCTCTAGTCATGCTGGTTAAAAAGTTTCTGGTCTCTCTCAGTTTAGGTTTGTATTTGCAAAGGTGGGAAGGGTGGTAGAAACCTTTGGCATCAGCAGGACATTTCTCCCTTCATCTCAGTAGCAGTTCTGACTTGGAAAGCAGAACATGTCAGCCAGAAGACATTGGCTCTCGGCACCAGCTCTCTTTTCTATCTTCCTCTGGCAGTAAGTTCAAAGCAAAATTTAGCAAGAAATTGCAACTCTGTCTCTTGAGCTCTATGACTTGTCACCAGCACACCAGTCTTTCATGTGAGGAAATGTAGTGAAAAAAATACCTTCCAGGAGGCTTCTGCCTAACGCTGGAAAGCACTGATGCACTCTGGCTCCAGGGAAAGGTAAAAAGTTGATTGCCACCCACTCAATAACAATTTCCTTCTGGGTGATCGATGGAGTGTTGTCAAAGACTGGTCTGGTGACAAGTGCCCGTTAGCTGTTGGAGGCAGAGGATGAGAATGGCTCTGTGATAGATGCCCATGGAAAGGGAAGCAGTAAAGAAAAGGGCAGCAGTAAAAGGAACTAAAAAGGCTTCCTGCTGAATGGAGGAGAAGGCAGTTGGATAAACGGAGGGACATTGATTGAATCAGAGCATTTCTTCAAACTCAAGAGATCTGACTGCAGCACTCTCATCACACCGTGTAAAGTTTCTTCCAGTGCGTGCTTGGTGACATCTTGACACACTGATTTTAGTATTGCTCACTTCGTAATCCCAACGGGAAGATATCTGAGCTCTGAACAGTGCTTTTGAGTCATACCTTCCAACTAAACCCATTTTTCCAGTTCCCTCCTTGCCAAGGTCACCGAGTTTCTGGTCTCACAAGTAAAAACTTACAGGAAAGGTGAGTGGAAAGAAGAATGAAAGCTTTTTCTACTCCTTTGGGGTACCAGGTGGTACAGCTCAGCCAGTGCAGTTTGCAGACAGCATTAGATGGCATTATGCTTAAGCTCTCACACATAGGCAGAGCAAGAGGACAAGAGGAAGCAAGGCTTTCCTTGAAGACACAGTTTGCCCTTAGCTTTCTTTAGTGATTGTATGGTGAGACAACTTTTGCAAATGGCTGTAAGATGAAGCCAAGCTGTTATGATAGCTGCAAGAGAGGCTGGCGCAGTCCTGGTGGGATGAAGTAATTGGTGGCAGAAGAAGGGCCTTTTCCTATGCAGTGCACCTCTCTCTGTTGCCTGGGCTGGGGAGGGCAGCAAGGAAATTTAATCTCTTGTGCTGGGTGCAAGAGCTGCTTCACCTGCTGTTACTGCAGGATTAGGAGATTGCTCCCAAAGCAAAAACATTTGGGGATGAATCAAAAGGTCTTTCTTTACATTATAGCAGCTCTTTAAATATCCTCCCCAGTCCAGCCTGTGAGATGCTGTTACACAAACCTACACATTCCCAAACAGATGGTCTCTGCCTCCACGTCTCTCTCATTCTGGTGCTGAGACAGCCTGGTTACAGGAGCAGTGTTCACTCACACGTACCTGCATGCACATGGGCATAGGGTGACTGAAGAATTTAATAAGCTTCAAAGCGTGCAACACAGTAATCAGAAGTTCACATCAGGACAAGGAGAGAACAGCAGGGCCTTGCAATAGACAAATAAATGTCCTTTCCGTCCTATGTTGCCTGTGCATTCATACACACCAGACTCTGCTACCAACATCTCAGTGCAGACACACCCTGCTGGAAAAGCAGTCGGTGTGATAGTCCTTGGACCCCCCATCATCAAGGTCAACTTCTAGCTCGTTCACAGGGCAGTGGATGCTGTTTTATGGCTTGTCTCTTTTTATGTTACCCCCTTTACAAAGTGTGAACAGCTGGAGTTTGAGATTCAGTGTTCACCCACAGCATGTTCTCAGGGAAAGGAATCTTATCACCAAGCCTGAGCACAGGCCCTTGGAAACACTGGGGCAATTGTTTGCTCTCTACACATAATTCATCAAGCCATCAGACAACAGAAACAACCAAGGGAGATTAAACCACCTCAATTTCAGTTGTATAGAACCCCAATCACAAGAAGCCTTCTCATTACCACTCCAGGAGCATGCAGAAGACATCAGAAATGATCTGAAACAGACAAAATAAACAATCTTTTCATCTGTAAATGTTTAGATCCAAACTAAAGCTTTAAAGCATAAATTTCCTCTGTGCAAAAACAGAATAATATATCTACCTATTCAGCACCATCACATACTTAGCTAGGTGTTCTATGAAGATACAGAATAATTTACATGTAAAGCACAATAAATCTATTTCTTATTGGACTCATAATTTGCACTTTTTTTTCAGTAATTGCTTAAATATATTTCTGTATCTGCTAGGCTGCTTTGAGAATAACATGAAACTACATAAGGAAAACTTTGAACGTTCATCTTCCAGATTTTTGTCCAAGAAAGTATTAGTCCTTAAACCTGGGCTTTTTTTTTTTTTTTATCCTTTTCCAGTTCAGTAGTTAAAATAGTTCCCATTTTAGCCAATCCAAAAGGAAAAAAAAGAAAAAACACTGAAAAAAAAATATCAGACAAACAGTATTTAAACTGAAATTTAGCATTATCTTCCCCCTTTCAGACTTCTTTTCAGGGTTAATTTCTAAACTGAAGGGCCACATTCAACTAAAACAAAAAGCTTGCAATAGATAACTACTAAAAAGAGAAGTTGCAATATGTAAACAAAATTCACTGTTGCTTTTTCTCAAATTAATTATTCCATTAATTTGACTGAACTTAATAAACAGATCGATTCTGACCAATTTTTTTAGCAGATCTTCTGTTTCCAAAAAAAGAAAATTATAAATTGTTCAATTTTTAAATTTACCTAAGTATAATTTCATATAACTGGAGAACTTAGCAGAATAAGGGAGACCCAAACACAACACACTAAGCAACTGGATGTCTTGTCTAACTCTGTAGTGATTCAGAATGTTACCAAAAGGGATTTCTGAGCAATTGTTTACACCAGCTATATATTTCTACGCTTAAAGATGCATTTTTAAATGAGATTTTGAATAGTTGCTTTAGGGTTTTTTTAATTTATATGAAAGAGAAGTGTATTTCAATTACCAATGTAACATGTACTCCCATGGGTGCATACATTTATCTAAACCAAGCAGTTCATGGGTCATAGTGAATGTTATACTGCATGTCTTAAATGTACTGAAATTACTGTAAGGAGATAGCTTTCAATATTATTTTTTTATTATTGAGATCTTAGAAAACTCAGAAAATGTTGAGTTACCTCAGAGAATTTAATAAATAACTGCATAGCTTTTTTTTTAGTGCTACATAAAAGGCTTTCTTCAAAAGGTTGCACCATGTTGTGCTGCTTAGCTGAATTGAGAGCCTATTTTCCTGTCCTTCAAACATCTTCAACCAGACCTGGGAGCAGAGAACTCCAAAGGACATCCATGTTCGGTAAGAGAATTAGGGAACGGTGGGTTGTAGCAGGTGTAAAACCACCAACCTGATCATGGGTGTCCTGAGACAGCCTGGGCAGGGGAAGCCACGATAGCAAGCCAAGCAGCCCCATGACTGAGTTGGTCATTGTCAAATACAGATAGTTGCAGGATGGAGAAAGGGAGTGGAGGTCAGGGGAAGAGAGAAAATAAAGTGTTTAAATTTATACTATGGATTCTTCTTTATGCATGAAATCGATGAAAATTCCAGGAAAAAGGCTGTCTACCCAAAACCTATGACAGTTCTGCTGACAACCCCACTGTCTCCTCTGTGCTGACAGCAGCATACAAAGGACAGATTCCCCAGGACACCAGGAAAATATGTTATTTCTTCAGGGTAACCTCAAGCCCAGGGGCCAGATCATGATCTGGTTTAAATTGCTATATCGACTTCACTGCTGCCCAGGTGATTTATTTCAGGGTCCCACTCTTCACTGGATGTGCAGGGACACGATTTGCACCCACCACCCTGCCTGCCTTCACAAAAACCTCATAAAAACTGGGCTCTGCCAACACCACCACACTGAGCCAGTCACGGGCAGGAGATAGGGCACTCCCTTCTCCCAAGGTCATGGCCTTCAGAATCCTGCCTCTCACTTCTAAGAAGTCATAAAATGAAGTAATCCCAGGCCCTGCCTGTGGAGGAAGCAGCAGAGCACTCTCGGTGGGGCTGTCTGCCTCTGGGATGCATCCAGCCCTGAAGTTACCTCTTGGGAATGGCATGATCACCTTAACAATCTGTGCTTAAAGGAGCTTGGCAGATGAGCACAATAATAACGTGTCATACACAGCCCTGTGAGAACTCACTGAACCTGAGTGTGGTAATCCCTTTCCGAGAAAGCTGAATTTACAGGGAAATCAGTGCAGAGGAAGGCTACTTAACTGACCAGGGATATAGGAAACCAATTTTATGAGAGGAGATTAGATGTATGAATTTTGATTAGTTTCACAGGACAAAAGCTGGCACAGAATATAGTTGCTGTATCTAAATAGCCCCTATAGATAAACACCACGGAAGAATTATTTAAGCTACAGGATGACTGTTGGCACAACTGGAGCAAGCTGCTTGTGAAGACACTTAATGGAGAATAGGGATTTTCTGACTGTCAGAGAAGGAAGTTTTTGAAAACATTTCTTAAGTGTTGAGATTTTATCATGAGATCCAGTCAAGTGCATCATGGAAACTCACAGTACTGCTTGAGAGGAGTCACTGGATTCAGCAAACCTTCCCATCCCTTCCACCCCTATGACATATAGAAATCAAAGGGAATTTTGCCACAGATTTAATTGGGCTCATACTGAAATGTTAATCTTATCAGCACATGCATATGGCGTAATCAATTTTGGGTCTTCAAATGATTCACCACAATTTTTCAGGCCAGAGATGGACTTTAAATTAAATTAATGCATAAATTCCATCTTCGACAGCAGGACTCCAGACCTGGGTGCACAGACCTCATTGCATAGAGTAAAACTGCGGTGGCCACAGATACAGTTTATTAATCAATTATCTCTGTTTATTGGAGACCAGGATCTTCCTGCAGCTGTTAAACCCAATGACATGCAATGACAATTATGTAAACTTCCATGGAACTCCAGAAAAGTTATCAGTGGTTTCCTGGCTGTAAGTTTTGAGCTGATCTAATCTGACATATGGTGATTTTTGGAGTAATTTGATATCATAGAAAGCTAAGTAAAACCCTCTCCAAACAGCCATAAAATGTGGCCCTGCAGTTTTTACTACTTTTGGAAACCCAGAAGCATGTAGCTGCAAACATCAAGCATGAACATAGGAAGGATTAGATCTTATAGCAGATCTTGACCATGAGTGCATCAAACTTTTTAAATACTGAAATATTTTTTCAAATAAGAAGCCTATTTTATAAAAGGAGTCAGACTTCTATACAAGAGCATGACTCTTCATTAGAAAGTGCAAAATCTAATAGATAAAATGTTTTCATTCTAGCATAGGATTTTTGTCCAGTTTTCAGACATTTAAGAAGAAATAATTTGTAAAGGTTGTTGACTTTTCAGTGAATAAATCACAGGATCGCAGAATTTTAGGGGTTGGAAGGGACCTAGAAGATCATCTAGTCCAACCCCCCTGCCTGAGCAGGATCACCTAGACCAAGTC
>JANHGL010008511.1:0-2500 GCA_024611195.1 Ceyx melanurus
GTGACTAGTGGAGTCCCCCAAGGGTCAGTACTGGGTCCAGTATTATTCAATATATTCATCAATGACCTGGATGAGGGCGTAGAGAGCAGCCTCAGCAAGTTTGCTGATGACACCAAACTGGGAGGAGTGGTTGACATAGCAGCAGGCTGTGCTGCCATCCAGAGAGACCTGATCAGAACCATTGATCAGATTTTACATGGGCATAAACAAGAGCTGGAGAAAACCCTGTGTTCTCCTATTGTCAATATTACAGTTTTTGTAAGTATCATATAAGAGAAAATTACGCTCTGTCTTTTCTGTAACTTTAAGTCCAGGGAAATGGTAAAGTCTTTGCAGTCCTCCAGGGGCAGCTGCATTCTGCACCATGCAACCTTGTAGGATATATCACACTCATACAAGGGCAGCACAACAATAATTTGAGCCCATCTCTTTATTTCTACCAGTTCCCTCTGGAATTGTACTGTGGACTTCAATGGCCTTTTACTACACTGTTTTTGAATAGGTGTAAGCAAGGTATGAATTTACCCAGAATGTATCGCACTACATTCATGTAATCAGATTTTCAGTATCTAATAAAACACTTTAATTGGTAACTATTTAAATATATATGAAGAATTGCCTGTAGGCAATACAGTTATGGTTTGAAATCATACCTGGTTATCTCATATACTTCCACTTTAATAACAATTTTGGTGATTCCAAGTGGCTACACATGGGCAGTTTTCTGCTCCTTCACTTCTGTGGTTTTAGTCCCACACCAATGTTTTGTTCCACAGTGGAAAGGAAATGAAGTATCCTTATCACTGAATGTTGTTACATCCCTACATAGTGAGGTTCCTTGTGTGATTCATGGGGAGGAAACTCTCAAAGAGAACTATTCAAAGTTAAGAACAGAGCTCAATTTATTCTGTCTGAATTTCCATCTAAAGGAGTTTCTCTCTTAACTGTATAGATAGTATATAGACACTCCTAATCTAAACTGTTAGAAGTTAGAAGCTATGATTTGCCTGGCTGCAGGCAGTCTGAGTACTTGCTAGCATTAGCTTGTAATAGGGAAACAATGCAGATACACAAATAGTAAAATACTTCCAGAAAGCAAGTTCAGTCTGTAAGCCATACAGTCCTCGAGCTTTCTGTAGGTCTTGTAGTTCATTATAATTGTATTTTTTTACAAGGACTGTAGCTCATTAGAAACTGGAATGAAACTTGGAATATTATTTGCCATCAAATAGTTTCAGCTGGCAATAATTCCTGGGTGTCATTGACCTGAGGCAAAATTGTACCACTGCCCTAGAGCTTCATATCCCATTACTCTCATTAAAATCCATAAAGTTTCAGATGTTTGTTCTTTGAAACACTTTCAAACTAGGAAATAAATTTTAACTTTTGTTTTAATTCTTGTTCCTGTAGTATTTGAAGTGCTTCTATCAATGAAGAGCCTAAGTATATATTGCTGTATACATGATTAAAGTATAAACTTTTATATATGTTTGTATGGACAGGGTTGTCAGGGGAAAAAGACCGAATATCTTGAACACAACTATCATGTTTTGACACAGGAAATATAGCATATGGGGGTGTTAGTAGTCTTTGATCCTTTTTTTTGCTCATCCAGTTCACAGGTTTATGCAGTTCAAACTTCTAGCAGCTGTGTATCTGTTCATTACTGCTCTCCCATGGAAAAAGTGGGATACCTTGGGTGAGTTGAATTCTTTAAAAGGAATCTTACTGCCTGTAAGACTTTAAAGTTCAATTTCATAAAAAGCACTAGGTAAGAACACGGAATTTGAAATCCATTACTCTGCACCGATGAGGTTTGTCCTGAAGAACCTTTATGTACACTGACCATGGCTTGAAAAATGATACCACAAAATCAGAATGTTTTTTCATTCCGTTAAAGTATTATATTCAGTGTAGCAGGAAATGGTTTTGCATGACAGTACACATGTAAATGTCAATGCATATGTCATTTACAGTGTATCTGGGTGTTCTGTGAGACTCCCAGTGATCACGTTAGAGAAAACTGTCTCTGTTGCACTAAATAAAAAGTGTTTAGTAAAAATTGCTAGCAATTTTTTCCTAGACATCTAATGACATGGTAAGAATACAAAACAAAACCACCAGAAACAAACCATTTCTCAAGCAGTAATATCTACAGGACAAGTGATCTAAATTGCTGGAACAGAAAGAGTTCATCATTGCACTGCAAAAGAACTTGAAATATAACCTAAAGGCAAGTGAAATACTGATTCCAAGCTTCGAAATAACAGCAACAAATTTACCTACAGACAGAAGATGCATGGAAGCAATAAACGAATTATACAAGTCTTACACACGCAATCTGATTATTCTGACCAAGGTGTTAATTGGATCCTAACTGCCAGATCTGATGTCTGCAGTCTTGCAGTGGGAACCTTTCAAAGTGATGAACTGTAATTCACTGAGCTGCTTGAAGCACTTGTAATTTACTGCATGTCATGCTATGAAGAGCCTGACCTAA
>JANHGL010008511.1:7500-25000 GCA_024611195.1 Ceyx melanurus
TGTTGTCTTCAAAGATGTTCTGTCTTAAATTCTGCACCCATGTTCATTAATGTTTTTATTCTGTATCATACCTTTTCTTTCATTAGTCTGTTCACATGTAGTAGTAATAAAGCATTTTCCAGATGGTTTGGCCTGAAATGCTATTTAGAGCTGTTAAAATTTTGTTTACATATCTATAGTTTCCTTTAGCAGGACTTGTAAGCTAAGCAATGGGGGATGGCCTGTGTCAGAAACATGAGAAACTCTTCAAGCTTCCATCACGGTCCATCAGGAAGCTGTCAAATTTATACGTTTTTCAGAGGCTGTAGGGTTTGCTGTACCTGGTCATCTTCATGACAGAGTTAGGAATTCAGTTTCTTTGAGGATGCCTTGTAATAAATGGGTTGAAGTCATAAATCACATTTCATTTGGTCCAACCAAGAATTTTTTTTGAGCTTGTAGCTCACTCAAACAAACCCCAGCATTTACTTGATAATTTTTTTTTCACTAGGTCTCTCTATTGTCCTCTACCTGAACTGACTTCACATGCATTGAGAAATTTCTGTGAAAAAGATTAAGGATTTGCATCTGCTACATTTTTGTAAAATCATATGAGAAATCTTGACAAATGCAGACACTAAATCAAGGAAATACACCTAATGCGCATAATTGGCCATAAAATAGCAGGCTTCTGATAGTCTTCCAACCCAGATAGCATAGTAGCACTATGCTGTAAGAAATAAAATGCAGTCTGGTATATAACACTGAAGGCTGTGAAATTTACCAATTTATATTACCTAATTACAATTAGAGAAATCTTTTTTGATAATTGGTTTTCAAAATGCCTTGTCCTTTTTCTGTGGGAAGGAATATATATATCAGGTATGACACATATATGGATCTTCACATAAAATTCTTTTAAAGGCAATATTATCTACATAAATATGTATTGTTACTAATGGTCTTGACTGCCATTTTATTCTTGCTTGTGTCCATCATCCTGAAAAACAGATGTTTTAAGTTCTCTATTTCAGCTTATATAGTTGAAAGCAACTGTTGAAAAATACAGGAAAAAAACAAATTTGGAGAGAAAAGCTCTTAAAGCATATTGCAAAGCAGGTATGTCTCCAGGTCTAAGAGTAAGTCAAGAGTCAGAGAGATTCAGAGAAGATACTATAAAAGCTAGCAGAAGTATGTCTGGTGAAGGGGAATCACCAGTATTTCTGGCTGAGGAATGGAGGACTCTTGCAGCAGCATGAGTCTTACTGCACTTCTCAATATCTGTCGTCTTTAGCACGAAGTATGAGTAAATCAATGCCTTTTTAAGAGAGTTCAGTTAGTTTTCACTCTGTTTCAGGTCAGAATTTTTACTTGTGTGTTTGAAAATTCACAAGCCAGGAAAGATAGAGGGGATGTAAAGGTAAGAGGAGAAGTGGAGCAACAAATATGTAACACCTTTGCCATTTGCTATATATTATAGCAGTAAGCATGTGAGCATTAGGAAAATTCTCACCAAGGTTAAAGGTAATGGTTTTAATTGGAAAGGTGTCCATCTTCCTCTCTGCCTTCCCATTTTCTGTGTGACATGGGCAGTTGAATAGCATCACTAACACAAAATTGTTACAAGAAGGCAAGTTCAAATCTCATATAAACAGAGGAAATTCTTATTGACTTCAAAGAGAATTGAACACTGACTTGAGTCTGTGAATTTTACACTTTGCCCATGGAACCCAAAGTTGCAAACAGTTTCCTCCTGTCCTTTGGACCTTTCTCTACTTGGGAGTCTGTGCTCAACGAAGAGAGACAGGCACATCCAGAGAGGGAATAGTCCCATGCTAAAATAAATGCCTAAACTAGATCAGATGAACTTTCTTCATGAGTTCCGTATTCTATTCACTATAGGACTCCAGTGATAGCTGAGACTGAATCCTCCCTACAATTGTCTGATTCTGAGTGGAAGTCTTGTCTTTTCCATTTGTATTTTGGAGTAAGACCTTCAGAATTTTAATTCTTAAAATTTATTTGTTTGCAAAAGACTGTCAGACATTTTACTAATGGCTTTTACTTTTACTTTCAGACTATTAATTAGTCAATATTTTAAGACTGTAATTTATGCTGTGATTAATTGTGTGAAAAGTGGTATTCTGTGTAATATTAGATGAAGTGATTTCTTCTAAAAGTAAACTTCAGCACATTTTTTTTTTTCCTCTGAGTGTTAACATTGATTCAAACTCTTTTGGGATAGATTCAAGTAATAGAAATCTTAGGAAAGGTTTTTCTCTTAAGATTTAGTCATTATTTATTTTATTAATAATATTTTTACTGATCAACAGAAGACTGGAAGGTCATACTAATATCTCACAAAGCAGCTATTTATATGTCAGCTTGCTATTACATACAGAATAAAAATTTAGATTTTGCTAACCAAGCGAGTGTCTGCTTTTTCATGGGTAGAAAACCTGGCCTGCTGACAGCTGTTTGACTGTGTCCTGGTTAGCTCGAGTAGTGGTTTCACACAGTGTGTCTGCTGCAGCAGCTCAGCACATACCTCAGGCTCTTCCATGGACTTCTCTCTCTTGCATACATAACCACACATACTTGCTGTGTCTTTCCTACTGACACCTGTATTCCTCACAGCTTGTGTGTAGGTGGATGTTTATACGTATGTAAGCATTTCATCACGCTGTATAACAAAGAGAAAATAAAGCCATGTCCAAAACAGCACCTACACTAAAATTCATTCTTAATGTTTAGTGGACAAACTAATAATGTTACGACAAGGTTTCCTAACTGTTTTGAATGATAACATGTTTCTCTGTTCAGAGGCTGGGTGATTGAGGTGGCAATCCTTGCTCCATACTCTGATATGTCATTTGTATTCCTGTATAAATCTGACATTCTTAAAAGACTGGCTGAGCAAGAAAGGTTTTTTTGAAGTCATGTATTACGCAAATAGTTTTCAAGGCTAAGTGTCTTTACGGTGTAAAACATTTACTGCTTTAAGATACTTACTTTGCTGTCTGTTTTAATCACATCTTTTGAAACAATCTCAATAGATTTTTCTATTTGTAACATTATGACACTTGATAAGATGATTGATTATGAAGAATTGAGATCCCTACCATGTGATCATTTACTTTAAAATACACATTTGTGCTAGCCAGTGCTTAAATTTCTTGCAGGAATACATGAGATACAAAACATAAAGCTTGAGTCTGATCACATCTGATGCCTCTGGAAATACAGTGCCACAGTACTGTGGTCTTAAAATATCAGATTCTGACTGAACCTGGAACTTTGGAGTGATAAATATTATGTAAAAAATTATAGTCCATCTTTGGTACAAAATAATCTGTACAGCTGTAGTGTAGGTGAACTGAAATGTGTTTGATGATTATATCTTTCTTTCCCTGTGCAGGTGCCTGTGTCAGTGGCCATGATGACTCCCCAGGTGATCACCCCTCAGCAAATGCAGCAGATACTCCAGCAGCAAGTGTTGTCTCCGCAGCAGCTTCAAGCACTTCTCCAGCAGCAGCAAGCAGTTATGTTGCAGCAGGTAATGTGGGTTACCTGCTTTGGACCATTAGCACAGGGCATTCGTGCAAGTGTCAGCCAGATTTTATGGGTCTTATTTTGTAATATTTCATTGTTCATTACACCAAGAAGAATGAAAATAAATTTGAAACTTCTCAGTCTGCAAATTTCTTGTTTTAATTGCAGAAGTGTGAAATTGTGATTTTTAAATATTATTATATTAAAAATGAGCAGCAGCAGTGGTATATGCATTACAAATACTGAACAAATTGATATTTAAATTTTCATGTGCTTAGGCACATTTTAATTGTAGACTTGCCAAGGGAAGTGCAAATAGAGTTATAGGTAATTGTTGCTTTAAAATTCATAATGCTATAGTGCTCCCTTTAGTCACATAAATGGTATGCGGTTATGAAATTTGAACTTAACAGCTTGTTTCATCAAGAAAAAAAGTTGGGGTTTTTTTTATTCTGTTTGGTTTTACATCCAAAAAAATTGTCCCACATAAGGCTAAAAAGAAGAATGTTGCTCTTTCCATAACACAAGATCTGGCAGCTAAGTGAAGAATCCATGAACTTGTTCATACAGTAAAAATGATCAGTACATCAGTGTAGCGCAGAGTGAATTTTTGACTGGGTGCTTAATTGTCATACAGAAAATGATGTGTCTGTCATAGTCATAGCACAATCACTGTATGTTTAAACACTTTAATATCCAGTACCATGATCATTACAGGCAATTCACCATCAGTTGTGAATCCAGCATCCTGTTAAACAGATTGACAGATTAATTACTTTTTTCCCCTAAGAAGTGGACAGTTTAGTTTGGCCTTAGTGACTTGTAGGTTTCTTGGAAGTGGATGAGTACAGCTTCTGATTTGTTTTATAGGACATATAAGGAACTTAGGTATAGTTATTTGAGGAGTTAATCTGGCTCTTTCATTCCCTTTAGAATACAGATTTTCTATACCCTTCTGTTTAGGATATTTTGGAATCTTCATTGGAAAATTTCAGAACCGCCTTGGAAAAAAATGTATGTAGATCTGCCTCTTCAAATCACTTTTTTTTTTTTTGTTATGAGGTGATTCTTAATGGCTACGCTACCATATGCCAAACTAGAAGAGTTTAGGAGATTTATAATACTTGAAACTTTTGCCTTTATTTATTAAAGTCAAAATGGTTTATTCAGCAACAACTACAAGAGTTTTACAAGAAACAGCAAGAGCAGTTACATCTTCAGCTTTTGCAGCAGCAGCAACAGCAGCAGCAACAGCAACAACAACAGCAGCAGCAACAACAACAACAGCAGCAGCAGCAACAACAACAACAGCAGCAGCAGCAGCAGCAACAGCAGCAGCAACAGCATCCAGGAAAGCAAGCAAAAGAGGTAGGAGCTAAGACCCTTGCTGATGCATACTAGTCTAAGCTGTCAGAAGCTTGGAAAAAAGACAAGACTAGTTTAGAATTTTTCTTGTAGTAAGAATGCAGCTATCAGATTTGTTCGTATGTTTTTTACTGGGCTTAATAGCAATGCCGATATAATTCTCCTGCTTCCCTGTCTGAGACATAGGATTTGAGCACTCTGGTGCTGCTGTCGTCTAATGTTCAGTAATGAATCCAAGTGTGCAAAGAACAAGCTGTGTGGTGGACACCATACTGATTATCTTGTATTCACAGGCAATCTGTATTGGGGAAGGAGCCTTACTTTTCTCAGTGGCACAGCTCAGAAAGCATGCAAATTTAGTCCATGGCTGAAAAAAGAGCAATTGAGCACAGATTTCAAAGTCACAGGCCTCTGATTAATGAACTGCTACTGTAGGTTTGGAGTGGCGAGTAGAAAGTTACAGTTTGATGTGCTCATAAATCAACCTGACAAGCGGGTTTCTCAGGCCTAACTTGCACTTGTCAGCAAACTGCATCAAATATAAACATAATACAAACAAAACATGTTGAAGTAGTTAAATTGATCAGCAGGTATCCTAGACATTGTCTTCAAGCTGCCCATTATGCAAACGTCAAGGAAACAGTTGTGACCTCCTGAGGCTTTTGTTTCTGTTTGGATTTGTGAATAGAATTTCAGACAGGCATCAACTATGGAATAGAAATTGCTCCCGTATTTCTCCGGAGGCTCTGGGCAATCCACATGACTTGCTCCATTATGCAGTCTGTTTTCCAGTGAGCGCATCAGAAGTTTCTCTTTTCCCCAAACTAGAAAGGAAAGGTCTTCCACAGCAGCTTGTCTTTCTCTGAAGTGTGACTGCCTTCTCATACCCTCCTGAGTCTTTGCAGACTTCAGTTTATCTTGAAATACCTCACAAAATTGGAACTTACACTTTTGCTCCATAATAGGGCACTTCATTGCCTTGAATGCAGTGCTCTTTTTAATGTATTCCAACAAGAAAAGAGAGAGAGCTAACAGGCCAGTGAAATGAAGGCTACATCCCAGTTTACTAATAGATCACTGGAGACCATGTTCATGGGCCACTGCAGACCAAACTTAGTCGATTGGAAAAACAAGAGTGCCTTCAAATCACAGGCTGCTGTAAAGAGTAACACTTTTAGCATAGATAAATTTGTTATCATCTGCCATGAGCTGGACTTTTTGGGGGGTTTTTGTTGGTTTGGGGTTTTTTTGATTGAAACAGCTGTTATATACTTTATATACTTTCTCTTGACCTTTTTTTTTTTTTTTTTTGTGTCATTAAGTGTATCTTGCTGTCTTCCCCTAACACCTAATAGCTTAAATGAGTATAATGGAAATATTCAAATGTTTTCACTCCCTAAGTATTCCACAAATAGCATTATTTAACAACTGAGATTAAAGGGAAATAATTTACAGTTTTGGCTTCCTAGCCTTTACTGCACACTTTATTTTTTATTGCACTTGCTTCCCCTCCCTCCCCCCTTCTCTTTGTAGCAGCAGCAGCAGCAGCAGCAGTTGGCAGCCCAGCAGCTTGTCTTCCAGCAGCAGCTCCTCCAGATGCAACAACTTCAGCAGCAGCAACATTTGCTGAACCTTCAGCGTCAGGGACTCATTTCTATCCCACCTGGCCAGTCTGCTCTTCCTGTCCAGTCTCTGCCACAAGGTATTTGAGTAATCTGTGAAATAGAGTAATTTCTAATTAACAACTTTTTTAACTATTCAATTACCATTTGAATGGATGCAGTTTCCCATTATGACACTTAAAGATACTCTATTATTAGAACTTTTGTACTCATATTACCAAATTTTCTTGAGGCTGATAATTTTTACACCATACTTTTATGGAAGAAAACAGCTTTTGAGTGTTTCTTCATAGCCTTATGAGCTGAAAACAATTTCTGATTGCAGCACAATTCAAGCACCATTGCTTTTCTCTGAGGAATTACTGAAGTCTGATTTAGTGGAAATGTTATCATTTTATTTAATATAAGCAAATAGATACAAAATATATCATATTGTTATATTAAAGCCATTCTAAATCTCACTTTTTTTTTTTTTTTCCCTAAGGAAATAAAGTGTTTGCCATTGAAAAGCATTTTGAACCTTCAATTCACTATGTGAATTTAGGGAGAAACCATAGGATTCATTTTATTTTGTATTCATTTGTGACAACTATGTTAAATGTAACAAAAACTTTTGAAGGTGGTGATTCCAATAGAAGGAGTTACGAGTCTGAAAGAAAATAGAGCATGCACTCTGGAAAAGTAAATTATCTTGTAGATAAATGCTGCTTACATTTTAAGATAAGGCCAAAGACTTAACATCTTAAGGAGTCTGCCTGTAACATGTGAGGCATGTGTTTCCGTTTGTATTACTATAGAGAGGCAAGCTAAATGTCAGTTACAAAAATTGCACAATACTCTAATCTCTGACACTCCAGTCGTGCAATAAGCATTGTTCAGATTGTGCTCATTACAGTAATATTACTTTTAATTGTTTTTTTATGCCTATGTCTGTTTCCTTCACCTGATACTTATTAAGAAATTGAAGATCCAGAAGTTATATAAGCCAAAGCAAGAGTACATATATAGACAACAGTATAGACAAAACAAAACAGCAAAAATGTGTGAGAAAGATGTAATGTCTGAAAATCTCAGTCTCTAGAAAACAGAGGTTCCAAGTAAATGAGTGATTTCCGTCCATTGTGTCATGTGGAAAGGCAATGACAGAAGCATATCTAGAGTCATAAAAATTCCAACAACAAAAACAAGTCCTAAGTAAACAATCACAATAAATATTGTTAGCTGAGAATAACAGTGGAGAGGCAAGTTGATTCATGAACGTGGACATGTGAGACTGGTAATGCTAGTTTCCTTCTGTACAAAGTCGCACTTGACCAGAATAGAAAAGAAGCAATTGAAACACAATTTCTCTCGGAACAGCTTTACCTTCTGCAGCCTTCTTTTGTGCCATCTGTTGCAAGACGAATTCCTCAAGTTTTCTCTCATATTAAGCAATTCCCCATAGATTTCCTTCTGTACTCCTACCCAATTGCAGTGATATTCATTAGTTTAATGCAACACTTATTCATCCACATCGTGTAAGAAAATAGAAAAAATAATGCCTTTTAAAAAACATTTCTAGAACTAGTAAACATTTGTTTTTAAGAAATTTGTTCTACTCAAAGAATTAACCATAACTGAAGTAATGACAAAAAAATATCAATAGTAAAAATAAATTAAAATTCAAAATATTATAGTTAAAATATATCAGAGTTTGTCTTTTAAAAGTAAATTAATCTCTTCTATGCTTCTGTCTTGATACTTTTTAATATTATTAATTTCAGTAAAGTATTTCGTTCATTTTTCTCTCCTAGTTCTAGTATCTGCTCAGTGTGTAGGTTTCTTTTAGATATACTAATTTATGGGACATTGACTTTTTTCATAGCCCTGATGTGTATGTGCAAACTTAAAAACCTGAGACAGTTTCCCCTGGAAAACCTCTCTGCATCTCCAATAAGGCCACTCACTCTTTGCTAGGTGAGGTGAAGTTAGAGTGATAAGGGTAGAAGGAAAATCTTTTCATCAAGAATCTAAAATAGAGAACTAAATGCAGAGTTGTGACCCACTCAGAGTTCTTTCTCTGGCCTTTTCTTGTAGCACATCATGTCTTTCATAGGAAGGTACAGCACCCAGTCCAGTTCTTAACAATGTAATGAAGATAAATAGGCTTCAGATCTATTGAGACTGTCTCATAAATCTTAAATATACACATCCAAATACAACTAAATATATCCAATATTTACAAATTCAGGTAATGCTTACTAGATTTAACATAGATGTCCTTGCATTAGAACTTGTATAAAAGTAAAAGGATCAAACTTCCTTTTTTTTTTTTTTAAATCATACACTTTAGCAAATCTTATAACCGACATTTTCTGTGGCAGTATTAAATTAAACCTTCAGAATTTATTTAAGGTAATACACTCCGGTTGAGGCAAAAGCATGTATTTCTCCTTTCACAGTGCTGTAAGATGTATAATATGGTTATACAGGAGGATTTATATATATATGAGTAACACAAATATTTTTGTATGCATCCATTATATTGCTGAGTTACATGGATGGCTAGAACAATGAGAGAAACACAGGGAGTGCATGGTCATAAAGAGTCTCATAAACCACAAATTATTTGTGACAAAGAGAGCTTGGGTTTTACATTTGTTAGTATGAAAAGACTTAGCTTCCAAGTACAGCTGTGAGGTTTGTGTATATAAATAGTATTTGCTCCAAGTATAGTTTCTGCCTTTAAACAGCAGGAATGTTTATAGTTTTTTCTTGGTCGTCAGGTACAGCAAATAAGATATGAGACATGTTTTAACATGTATTTTGTGGCAAGATCTTCACTATACCATATCCAAAGCCAGTGGTTCACTATGAATTATTTCCATGTTATGCCATATTGATGCAAGCTAAATGAGAAGAAGTCAACAATTGTTATAACAATTAAGAAAAAAAACCCAAAACCTTAAGTTTTGATCAGGCCATGTAGGATAATGAAAAACAGAGGTATGGGTGGGTTTTTGAAGTTATAGTTTTATTAAGTATTTATTCAAACATAGAGTAGATAGTGATGAAAATAGTTATAAAAAAGATGCCAAAATGGTAAACTGCATAGTAAATCAGCATTTGTTTTTTTCATTATAGTCTCTAATTTTTATGCCACTCTGGATCCTCTTCCTGATCCTTTCTCCCTTAACACAGTGTGGAGAGGGTATTTTGAGGGTTATCACAATCTATGAAACTTTAAAATATACCCTACTTTCACATCCAGACTAAAGTATCTGTCAGCCATTTTACAGGTCTTTTGTAAAATGGGAGTTGAACTTTTTCAGACACAAAAACTACAAAATTGCCATAATTTACAATTAATTACAAATCCTCTTATTAACTTTATACTTTTTTAAGTGCCTGCCCTTAATCCTTTTATCCTAAAAGGCAGCCTTTCAGTGTGTTCTGAATAAATGATAAAATTAACTAGCCTGAGCCCAGAGAGGAGTTTCTTTGTGATTTAAAAAAAATCCGAGTGAGTAAGCCTGGAGACACAGCTCCATGTGTAGCTTCTCACAGAGGAAGGGGCTGCCCGGTAGTTGCCTAGAGGGACAGGATACCCCTTATCATGGGAAGGGCCAGCCACTCCTACCCCTCATTTGTTTGTGGTCCTGGTGGGGCAGCTCTTACTCAGCTTTCACAGAACACGTTTGATGGTCTCCAATGAAAATTTTGTCACTGCAAGACACAAAAATATGTTTGCCCTCTCATTATCCAAACAGATGGGTTTATTCCTGGGTTTGCTTGTTTTTTTTCAGTATGAAATTAGTTTATTTTTTTCCACAGCAGAAGGAAGGGAAGACTTAGAAGCAAATAAGGCACTGTGTATATCATGTCACCTAAATGAAAACATTACTTTTCATTTTGATTTGTGATTACATTTGTGGGTAACTATTATTTACCACACTAAAATAGGTTATTTGCAGTGTTGCTGGAACATACCTCATGAACATGGCAGTAATTACTAACCTTCATTAAACAATTACAACTGGTATTACCATTACTCCCATTACCCATCTCTCTAATGCAGTGAATTAGAGCTTGGCTTCTTTGCCTGCTTCCTTAAAATCTAGCTTTTTACTGTACATATATGATATAAATTCCAGTTTTAAGTCTTAACATTTTAATCAAATTATTTTTCACTTTGTCATTAACTGAGTTTGACAATGGCATCAAAGGTAGCGAAGCAGGACACAAAATAGTCTAAAAATGAGCTTCTTTCATAATAATAAAGAAAAATCTCACTGTTAGTCTGTTTTAATAGCTTTGTGTATTTCATGGTGACACAGCTATTGAGAAGTATTAAGGAACTTACTATGCTTTTTCATAATTTTTTATTGAATCTGTTTTAGTAGTCTGAACTCCTGTGTATTCAAAGTAAAAAAAAAAACAAAACAGATTTGTGAAGCATTGAAAAATAATCTTTCTAATATATCTTGTTATCCTTAATGAAAAGTTTGAATGAACAGGTACATTTTAGTCCTTTTCTGAAGGACAGGAATCTTTCATAACATAAAAAGAGCAAAACTTTACTTCAAAGAGCATCAGTATTTTGAATGTTTTGCATTCCAGTGGGTGCAGATACCATGAGCATGTCCTGCCTAATTTCACTTGTTGAGATTCAGAAGACATCACTAGATTTTAAGCTACCTCTGGCCCAGACCATGTCAGGCTGAAAAGCCTAGCTGTGAAACCAGATCTTTTGCAAGCAGCAATCTGGGCTTCTTATTCTTTTCACAGATTCACAGATTAGGAGTTGGAAGGGACCTAGAAGATCATCTAGTCCAACCCCCCTGCCAGAGCAGGATCACCTAGACCAAGTCACCCAGGCGGGTCTTAAGTGTCTCCAGAGATGGAGACTCCACAACCTCCCTGGGCAGCCCGTTCTTTTCTACATTTAATTTAGTGTTCTTCAAAAGTGAGATGTCAAATTTATAAAGGCTGCCAGTGACGGATGTCAATATATTTCTGATTAACTCTTCATCTTTTAAAATCTGAATTTCCTATCTTAGCTGTGTATTCATTGGCAAAATAAGAGAATGCTCACAGCTCTTCTCTCTCCTGTGTTTTGGGAGTCTTCAATCAGAAGCATATTGTAATGGAAGTTTTATGACTTTGTGCAAAATACTTAACTCAAGCCAGGCAACCCTAACACAAATGTATGAATACATTCTACAAGACATTGCTATTTGTGGCTGAGGATGAATCTTGGAAACTACAAGTTTCCAAGCTACAAGTGGAGTAGAGAGCAAATTTAAGCTCTGTGTGAAAAGATCTGGTGGCTAGACTCCAGAATAGTACTGCACATATAGCAGTGAAATTGAGAACCTCTTCAAATTTTGTATGGCTGCCCATCACCCTGGGAGACTGGTGAGACAGAGTCTACTTTCTCCTAGCCAAACCCTCCAATTTAATCTCCACAGTAGGGCTTGACAAAAAAAAAAAAAAAAAAAGAACTAGTGGAAGAGTTTGATGGTCTATACTACATGTCATTTCTTCTGTGTAGAGGGAGGGAGTTTTGATGGCTTTCTAGTTATCTGATGCCACTGAATGGTATCAAGTGGCTTAAGAAGTCACCACTATATTGCTCTGCACTGTAGTGGTTTTGGTCTTCCAAATAGTCTCTTTGCGTTTGCTTCTTAAGACACAATTTAAAATGTAATAATTTTCCTAAATATTAAACAGGACTAATGAATATGCGAGTGTCTAATTAAAGTCGCATGCATTCTGATAAAATGTTAAACCTGTTATGATCTCACTGATGTCATTTTTGTGTTCTTATTTTTCTTCCTCTAGTCTTCATCCCCTATTCCCCACTTTAAGAGTTCAAAGAGAATATAAATGTTTGTATCCTTAGTGTGTAATATGTTTTTCTATTTTACATTACATGTTTGATTAGGAGGAATTACAAAACTTGACTCAACTGTGGATGTATTGAGTTATGTTCCCATGTCAAGAAATTGATTAAGGAGACAACAAAAATTTTACCCAGAAGTATATTTAGGGTTGGGTTGTTTTGTTGTTTGTTTGTTTTTTTTCTTTTCAAGTAGTTGCAAGTTCTTTGTAGCTTTCATTCTTTGATCATTAGGAAATGTTTTCGGAAGGAGTATAATGTTACTAAAATCAGTGATTTCTAATTGACTGCTTTTAACACAAGAAAAGACAGATTACCTGGATTCTGACAGACAAAAAATGAATTTATGTTTTACTACCTGTTGATTGTGCTGGAAAAACAGCATCAGCTTTATTGTTGGCATTAATCCATTAATAACACTGAGCTCATTATATGAAACTCTTTATTTTGTTATATTAGTGGGGCTCTCTTTCATTTTATAGCTGGCTTAAGTCCTGCTGAGATTCAGCAGTTATGGAAAGAAGTGACTGGAGTTCACAGTATGGAAGACAATGGCATTAAACATGGAGGGCTAGACCTCACTACTAACAATTCCTCCTCTACTACCTCCTCCACCACTTCCAAAGCATCACCACCAATAACTCATCATTCCATAGTGAATGGACAGTCTTCAGTTCTAAATGCAAGGCGAGACAGGTAATTCTGATGAGATTTCAACTATGCTTATAATTTGACATAAAGCTGTTGTTTAACATCATAAGTCACATTGTGTGACATATGGCTGGTGTAGAGGTTAAATGCAGTTTTTTGGGGACTTTTGTAGGTGTTAGGTTTCATTCATAATTGAGTTAAAACATCTGGCAATCAAGCCCTAACAGTTAAATCACACTGCTGGTTTCATAGAAAATATACATGTATATAAGACATGTAATATACATGTTGTCAAGACTGTAATTCAGTGCAAAGATTCTATATAAAGGTCCTGATATAGTTTGCCTCTTGTGAAGAAAATCGCTGATTTTTCCATCTTGTATGCACCAAATAAAGCAGTTGACACATTTCATACAAATTTTTAGTGATGTTAGTGTATTAAAGTGAAATTCAAACATATGGATGACATTAAAATCCTTTTTCAGACACATTGACAGATACTCTTCACTGTACTTTATTTTTGAGTAATATGTTAAGTTCATACAAGAGTACATAGTATCTGTAGTAAATACCATAGTATTTTCAGTTGTAGATTATATCAGTGTAAGATGAAATTCAATTTTTATCTACATAGCCTAAATTGTAAATGTATTTTCAAATAAATACTCAATTTTATTATTGTAATATTTGTAATAGGAGACTATAATTTCAGTGTCTCTGGTGCTCCTGTGACTGACATTTTTCTAATTTTTTTTTCGGTGTGTGTTACTTAAAACTGGTATTTTCTGAATACTTTTATAGCAGTAATTTTAGTATTAGTTTTGTGATTTTATCTCAAAGAATGGTTCTTTGCTTCAGAATGTGTAACTGATGCCCACCTGCATGGGGCAATCCCCTGAATTTCTTTGATAACTGTGGATTAAACTATTGCATAGGTTCAAAAAAAGATGCAGAATTCAAATGGGATGTTTTTCCTAAAGCCAAGATAGAAGCAACGCTTGTGAAGAGAAATAGTTATTAGTGGAAGCAACCTTATTTTTTATACATTTAAGCAGAAAATTTTGTAACATTCACAATATTCATGAATTCTGACAGCCTGTTTTCAGAATTTCTTCTCAGAATTGATCACTTCTGAGTATATTTTTTATTTATAGGTAAATGTTACACCAAGGTCATATGGCAGAATTAGCATATGATATTATACAGTCATCTTATTTTTTCATCCTTTATTAACAGTCATCTTTGGCTCTATTTCTCCTCTAATTGGAACATCATCTAGCCTTGGCAGTTGAACTATTCAATAGAACGATTAAATTTTTCTGACTGCTCTGAGCTAAATTGACCTGTTTTGACCTGTTTGTCACTGATCGTAACCTGACAGGCGCTAGCAGTCTCCGACGATTATGGCTTTTGAGATGAATCTGATGCCTTATTCTTTTGCTACAGCTCGTCACATGAGGAGACTGGGGCCTCCCATACTCTCTATGGTCATGGAGTTTGCAAATGGCCTGGCTGTGAAAGTGTTTGTGAAGATTTTGGACAATTTTTAAAGTAGGTGGTTTTTTTATTCATTGGTACAGGAATGTGTAAGGCAGGGGAAAGAGAAAGATGACAAAATTTTACTGTAAATCATGTCAGAATTTTTTTGTGTGTATTCCAAGCAGCTGGATAATCGAGACTATCTGCAGAGGGTCAAACTGTTACCCTTTCTTTTATGTTGAACACTTTTCAGTTCTTTCGATAGCACAGTGTTTAATCCTCTTATTATCCTTTACTGAAGTGGAGTATCAGAAAATTACAAGATGTTTTAGATTGTATATTGAATAGTAGGGGTATGAAAAAGCACATTTTAAATTTTGACAGTTTGTGTATAGTGTAAGTTAATGTGTGTAATAAAAAATAAAAAGCACAAGTGATTAACTGCAGCCATTTAACTCTCACTTGCTAATCTATTTTTGCTTTTAGTCTTATATGTGCATAAGATACACAGAAAAAACCCAAACAGTATGAACAGGTGGGTTTGCATCGTTCAAGAGAGATGTCAAAAGTTCTTACTTTCAGCGTTTGGTTTTGCCAGCTATTGGCTAAAGCAGAGCATTTAGAAAATAAGTGATACAGGCTTTGCTTTCCACCTGCAGCTTCAAACTAGAAGATTTCTGCTTGCTTGTTTTTTTTTCTTCCCCCTTTTGTTTTTAAAGTAGTTACTAGTATTTCTCTGTTCATTTGAATTTTGAACAGCAACACTATTTTCTACCTTGGTGGTTCAAAGAACATCATGGACTGGTCTTTGTCAGAAGAGCTGTACTCATTTTGGCATGCAATAGATCTTAATGGAAAGCTACAGATAGGCTTATATAGATGAGTAACTTCAGGGGCTGAGACTCTTACGTTGTCATGGTGCAGCTAACAGGGTGAATGAACTGTTTCATGCTTCATCAACAATTAAGTTAATTAGCTCATTTGAAATTGCACTGCTTTGTTGCCAGGATGTTGGCAGAAACATCAAAAAGATGTGTTTACAAATGGTAGACTACAGGGTATATAACAGAAGCACCTTAACAGCAGATCATAAGTACTTAGTATTGCAATAACTTTTAGAATAGAATTATAACAATACTTTTCATAAAGTATTTACAATGCTTTCTCCATCTTTGTTGCTGTCTTTCAGTTTTAAATGAAGTAATTTATACTGACTTGCAAATCTTATGTAGGTAGCACTCCTGATAATTTTTTGTTTATCAGTGCGGTAAGTGGAATGTCAAAATAATGGCTTCTTGAAGAGAACTGTATAAGATTTAAAAGAATCTGATTTGCATAAGTTTGCATTAAAAGGAAAACAAAATATCCCAAATTCAATCTAGTGTTCTATTATTAAAACTAAGTATTTAAATTTATTTGACTTAAATATTCTGCATTTCAAGAAAAACTATGTATTTTATAAATATGTCATCCATCTAGGCTATAGTGATGCTAATTCTGTGGGCAGACTTTGCACATCCATTATGTCAGGTTTAGTGTTATAATCCATAATCACTAAAACCATTTTGTTTATGGTTGTGTAGTGCTAGGTTTGCAGATGCTTTTTCTTACCTGAACCAAGTAACCTTGGAAAATGTGTAAGCAATATATAAGACCTTTCTAATTTTGATGCAGTCAAGGTTTAAAGTAGTGTCATGGCTTTTGTCCTATACACCAGCAAAAAATGCCTGAGAATATTTTATTATTTCTTATTTTCATTCAATTCTGTCTTATGTCCTTCAAACAAATAAGAAGTCATGGTGCTGAATATGTGGGGTTGTTTATGAAATAGAAATATTCCTTCATTTTACACTAGCGTTAAGGTGGACATCAATACAGAACCTTGCATTAGATTCTTTAGTACCTTTTCATGTTCGCACTAATGCAAAATCCCCATTACAATTAAAAAACATTTTCTTTCAATTAAATATCAACTTTTAGTCCAAAGATTGACCGTTTTTCCAACCCATTAACTTTATAGGGGATGACAGGACTAATGGCTGTAGTTTTAAAGGCTTTGCTCTTAGTCTAATCTTTGTTACGACGTTTTAGGTTCTCTGGCTTGAAACAATATGATACCTGTGTTAAGAGAGTTAATGCAAGTATATTGTATCAAAATGAAATATTAATAAGGTACACTATCCTAGTCTAGGAGTGTGTATTTCTATAATATACTTAAGACAGCTTTGAAGAGTGCCTGGTTTATGAATTAAACTTCAACTTCTTGTGCTCAGAAAATGGTTTACCTACCAGCTTGATTTAAAATAAAAATAATAATATTGTGCAGAGCATCTGAGAAGGTGGATTAAGATAGAAAACACTGGCTTTGCTTCACTTTCCTAATAATAGAAAGGATTTAGGTTGAACTGACAAATAATTTCAATGAACGATTTAAAGCCACAAAATCTATTTTCTCCTTCCATTCAGTTTATTCAGTATGAATTGTTTCTATAATAATTTGGTTTTTTTATCATGATGACACTATGATTATCTGGAATTTTTCTGAGATACTCTGAATAGCAAAAGAAGTTACACATTGTGTGTTGTGGACAGGATTTGTATTTGGAAACATAGGCATTGGTTTCAAGAAAGTACAGCCAGTCTTCTCCATAATATATTTTTGTACATATAGAAAAAACTAATCCTGTCTCTTTCCTTTGATGTACTTCAACTCTAGACACAAATCCACAGTTTATATTTTATGGAGCAATTTTCTACCTTGACAAAGTGTTCGATTACTGTTCCTCATGCACACAAGATGAGTTTTGACTATTTGATAAAACCAGCAGCTTTTGGCTTAAGAAAAACTCCAAAATATAAAGACAGATCAGAAAAAGTCATGACATAACTAGAAAGAAGATGTCAAGTTTTAAACAAAATGACAGGCACTGAAGTGATTAGAAGAGTGCCAAAAATGCATATAAAAATTCTA
>JANHGL010008511.1:30000-35000 GCA_024611195.1 Ceyx melanurus
AAATTAGACAAATTTTAGCAAAATTTAGATGCAGTCTCCTTATTTTTTCACTGTTTCTGACACACACATTTTCTGCATAGGTTACCAGACAAAATAACTATAGTTCTCTGATTAATTCTACTAAAAATAAAAAGGAGAATATATATTTCCTCCATGGTTTAAGTAACTTCTTCCAGCTGAGACCATCTGTGACTCTAGCCCCTACAAAGCTTACCCCATGTCCCTACAGTGGAGATAGCCAGTAAATCCACCTTCAGAGGCAAAACTGCTTTGGTCCCATTTCTTCTTTACTCTGATCCTTATATTTTTTTAGTCAGGAAACCCACTATTAAAAGATCCAAAAGGGAGTTCTTTGATCCTGGAAGAGAAGGTAAATAAACTGCAACCACTATCCTTCAAAAAACAGCATTAAATGAGCTTTGTAAAGTCTTACTCAAGTGACATGTATGGAGGACATCCACTCGTGTCTGGGCTGTATTTATGAACAGCTGCTCACTAAGGTCCTCTTCCCATATTGCAGAGTATGGTTTTGTTTTGCTAAGCATAGCCTGAATCCCTCCCAGGATGCTTGCTATGTGTGTAAGGTGTGTATCTGTTCCTTCCCAGGCCTTTATCTTGCACGTTCTTCCTTAGACTGGGGAGGCTGATCACTGCCATAATCTTCAGAGGTTACTTCTGGAAGCTGCAGTGAAAATTAGTGATGTTCCCTTACAGCTTTGTTTTGGAGAAGGGGGAATGGATGTTCTGTTGGTGGTTTTGCTCAATGATTAAAGAAAAGCAGATAGTCTTAACAGAGTCTACATTAATTTACAGTAGTTTAGGCAGCCCCAAAGTAATTACATCTTTTGAAGAATCATTTATAAGGTGGTTCATCTGCGCCAGCAACAGGGAGTGGAAATCAGTTCAGTAATTTTACTAAATATTGATAACTGCTTACTCTGGCCTTTATATGGCATATGTAAACTGGGACATAGGAGCTGATTACCTGACAGTCATCACTGAGAAAGTTTGTAGAACTGAATGAAATTATCACTTTTGTTATTTTCTATTGTTGTATCTATGACATGCTGTGACTAGCTCCTTTTGCATAACTCCCATTGAAACTATATGAACCCATTGCACAGGAGAGAAAGATGGACTCATAAAGATGTTTTTCCTCATCTTAACATTGTCTTTTTAATGTTCCCTTTCTTCTCTAGGCACCTTAATAATGAACATGCATTGGATGACAGAAGCACTGCTCAGTGTCGTGTGCAAATGCAAGTGGTTCAGCAGTTAGAAATACAGGTTTGTTACATGTATATATTATCCTATTACTTAGTTACTCTTAACCTAACCTAAAGTAAAAACACATGCCCTACGTTTATTTCATGAGATTTGTTGATACTCATGAAAAAGCAGGAGTTTTCTACTTAAAGATTTTTCACATTACAAATTATGCAATAATTATCTAACATCAGCATTGTCTTCATTATTTTGCTTGAACTGAGGCCTTAATGCCATTCATTGCAAATACAAAAATGCAGTTCCTGATGCTGGATCCAAGCCATCTTTTGGTCTTGAAGTGCTGGGCCAGGACGCCTCTTCCTTCTTCCCCTTCTCACCGGATGCTTGTCTATGCTGTTCTGTATCTCCACCCAAAATGATTCCCAGCCTGCTGGTGGGCATTTTTCTGTGAGCAGAAGGTGTAATGTCAGACCGATTCGTGGAGGTCCCCAGGGTGTCCTGTGGCTGAAACCACACGACTCGATTGCCCTGTTCAGGCTCCAACCATTAGAGGTCACTGCATGTATGTGAATGCTTTTCCAGTTTACGCAAGAAGTACCAAGTACACCGGGATCTCTCACTATTGAGATTACGCTTCCCAGGCTACTGAGGCTGGGCATAAACCTCTCACTTGTACAGGAGTTGTAGGAGGGCATTTCTCAAGAGTTCCCTCCTGGGATCATTCAGAGGAGCCCAAGGGATGCAGCAAAGGGGTGCTTTTTTTTCCCTATTTATTGCTATATGTGGAGAAAGGAGGATAAACACCTTTTATCTTTCTTGCTTTTTAGCATATTTTCTCACTGTTCTTATGCATACAAGAATACTTGTTCTTCTTTCAGCCAAAGCAAACTGTTTGGATCTTTTATATTTCAATGCTGGAAACCTTAAATGAAATTCATAAACCAAAGCTTCAGTTTCTTTTTTAATATTTACAAAATCGTGTTAGCTTAACTTGTTAGAAATTTACGTTATGGCAAATAACATTAGGTCACACACATAATACAAAGCCTAAGAAGAAACCTTTTTTCCCACACCTTGCTTCAAACGTCCTTTAAACAAAGACACATTGACCAAATTATATCCAGCATATATAAAATATCTGCTATAATACAGGGAGTTTCCTCCTCTTAAAATTACATACAAGCTGTTTTGCTTAGTCCAGTCTCAGTCTACAGGTGTAACTCTGGACCTGAATTAATGCATGAAAGTATTAAAAAACTCTCCAGAATATGTCAGCATTATACACCAAGTGATTCTTGTTCAATTAATGTTGTAATCTTGTAGATATACAATGCGGTATCATTAGACTATAATTTCAACCATTTATTCTTGCAAACCAGCGTTTGTAAAAAAAAAAAATGTTATTTTATCACGTTTGAAGATTAATTTTCCTCTTTTATATTATATTTTTATCAACAACTTACATATTTCAGTCAGTTTAGATTTGGTAATTTGAGTCTGAAACTACAAATATTTGCATAGCATATGATCAGAAAAATGGTATGTTAGAAAAAGTACAGGTTTCAGTAACATGATGTTTTCTAAATGCAGTTTAAGGGCTGCTTAAGAACTGTTTACCATTTACAAAGGCCAGGCCAAGTGAAGATTTAGCTTGCTGTGTGACCAATTATGCCATTTTTTGCTTTGTATGACTGCTAGTGAAGTAAGGTCCATCAGTTGTAATGAGACCCAGTGCAGTGTCGATGCCGACTTGGTGGCAGAGTTCAGCGTTTCACACTGCCTGGGCCCTGTCACTCGATTGAATTAGATTGATGATGGCAGATTGCAGGGGGCACTAACTGGACCTCAGTGGGAAAGGATGAAGTGTGTAGACAATCCTGGCAGGCACTGTGCTTTGAGGACCCTTCACCCCTTCACAGCTGTTGGCACTAGTCCATTGCTAACAGTGTCCACAGGACTTTAAAGAGACACTATGGGCCTTCTAATTTATGGTCTTAGTAACTTGTTACTGTCGAGGCAACTGTGACCTCAATTCTCTTATTGACAAAAAGATGAAGTGTTATTTGTTTTCTCTGACCTTTTAACATATGAAAGGCTAGGCTATAAAAGTTTTTTTGTTGGGTTTTTTTTTTCCCCCTTGTTTCCATGCCCAAAGTTACATTTCCTCTCAGATAAGTTTCTACTGACATAGACTTTTATATGCAGGAATCATTACACTGAGATAAGCTCAATGATAAGATGTATCACTGCAGTAGAAAAGCTGTATCAGTCATTTCTAAAATGCTTCTGATCTCACTTTTTCTTAACAGCTTTCTAAAGAACGTGAACGTCTTCAAGCAATGATGACCCACTTGCACATGCGACCCTCAGAGCCCAAGCCATCTCCAAAACCTGTAAGTGCATATTGCTTTATAAACAGTAAATAGGTCTACAAATGTAGCAGACTAAGAAAATGAACAATTTAGTGACAGCTGGGAAAACAATGAGTGTGATGAAAAGTATGGCAATAAAATGAATCTAAAATGCAATAGCTTGTCAAATTGTATGTTTCTTTAAAAGTAATGCTATCTTTTACAAAATCTATCCAATCTACACCTTAGGTGACACTAAACAAAGTACACCTATAAGTGTCCAAATCATTGCCTTGAGACTGAGACTAGAGAGAATATCTTTTTGTGATAGATTTACAGATATTAAAAGGAAACCCACTTTGAAAGACTTGAAGTTCCATGCACTCTGTGGTAAAAAGTAAATATAAAAAGAATTTGTGTGCTTAGGAAATCTCTTAAATTACTTACAAGAGGCACAAATAAACAATTTGTTACTGTTAAACAAAAATGCTATTTTATGCACTGAATTTAAACAGTTGTGAGCATCAGGTATTTTTCCCAGTTTCTGTCAAGACTGATGTTACACAGTTTTGTACTGTGAGGGTGTCAAGCATCGTAGTATATACAGTAGCTGTGCTTAGATACACATTTACAGTATGTGATACGATAACTGTTCATTAACATTAACTCTGATTGAAACTTTTGTATGTACAATATGAAAAAGATATACCAGTATTTGAAGGTGAAATGCTGTGTATCAATGAAAATCTGTGTCTATCAAAGTCAGGAAATGTAGGCAGAAGGGACATCATCAGTTTTTTAAAGAGAACACTTGCATATCACACCCAGTTAATGTTTACGTAGAAGTACAGCATACTCCATCTCTTGTGTTTTCAGCTCCATGTACTTCAAAGAAAATCTTTGTTTGAGGGCATACTTTATAACCTGATGATGAATGAAGAAAGTGTTAGCGTTTCCTTAACCCCTGCCTCTGTCAGAAAATTTAGATGCATTATTTTTGCTTTCATTAGCCTAATTTTTAATAATTCTAATTTTTATTTTAGGTTATCTACTAGGGGAAGGCATGTGAAACATTCATTTTAGTATATGTGGCATATATATTAATAAAGCGATCTGAACACTTTTTCCATTTCTATGCATTGTGAAGCTTTTCTGTCACAGGCTTCTCAAGAAATTCAGGTTAGGTTCCAAATGCTGCTGAACTGTGTGGGAAAAGGTTTGCAGAACACATTTCTACTGTTTAATTATTTTAACCCCAGATGGTCTGTAGTCTATCAAAATTCTGTGAATATTGTTTCTTTACAGTTTAAAGCAACTGTCTCATTTCAGTAAGATTATTTTTCTCATTCCTTCCTATAGTATAATGCAGATAATCACTAGATGGAATAATTGTCTCATAAATCCATCAGGAATCTGCAGCTT